>JAPYZE010000115.1:0-63473 GCA_030522805.1 Leptomastidea abnormis | reverse complement strand
TATATATATATATATATATACATATCTGTGTGCACATACGTACACTCCTTTAGCGTTCTTTGAATTATCGTCGCGGGGGCCAGAGAGCTACAGATCGCGTTGGGCGATATATATGCTCCAGAAGGGGGGGGGGGGGTAAGCTACCACGGGGCTACTGCACCACCG
Organism: Leptomastidea abnormis; assembly: GCA_030522805.1. NCBI lineage: Eukaryota > Metazoa > Arthropoda > Insecta > Hymenoptera > Encyrtidae > Leptomastidea > Leptomastidea abnormis. Next base: position 63,308 of record JAPYZE010000115.1, on the reverse strand, counting down.
CGCCACTGTATATAGAAGAGAGGAAGAAATCGTAGCAGAGAAGAACACACTATGGCTTTTCCTCATTGTTGCCCAGCGCATATGTGTGTACCGTTATACACTCACATACACTCTTCCGAGCACACTCGCACACGCGCGGGAGTCTTTCGTTTGAATTTATTGTCGCCTGGCTTTACTGCGGAGAAACGCTAAGTGCGCGCTTTTCTAGCCTTCTCATCCCTTCTCTCTATAGCTCTTAAAACTCATCGTCCCACGGGCGAGATCGCGAAGAATCTACGTCCGATAGTATACCAGGGCTCGAGAATTTCGTCGTAATTTTGAGAAAGTTATAAGAAGTAGAGAGATACCGCTGCGAGGGAGGGAGTGAGACTGGGTGAGGCTAATGTGTCTGCTGTAAATATGGACTTTAGTGCGTCGCGCGGCTTGAAACGTTGTTGTGGCGAGCAATTTTTAGATCTTCATGGGTATATGCATATGCTTGGTGGTATAGGCTTGACTTTGTCTTGGACTTTAATTATCATACAAATAGAAGAGAGGAAAACATTTGCATTTTGGTTTATAAGATGAGATGAGAAGGAGATTAGAAATTCGCGGAAGAAACTCATTTCTTGGCTAATTAATTAAGCTGCTTCAGTGGATATCTTGAAAAATAGTTTAAATCAAAATTTTTTAAATAAAAGAAATATTAGTCTTTATTTTTTTTTTATAAACTAATGTTAGTTTGATGTCTGATAGTAACAGAGTTGTAAGACTAGGTTTTTTTCTTTTACTTTCAATAATCTTTAAATGTATCATCGATGTAATTACGTGCAACTATCCGAAGTAAGGTGATGATGTTATCCTGAAACTAAAACTACAACTAAAAACTGACCATATGCGTACAATCAAAGTAAATATCTTAAGAAATTCCAACGAGTCAAACTTTTTATGAAGTGCAAATAATTTAATTGCATGACGTTGATGTCTATTTATAAACAGTAGATGGCATCACCCGATCCGTAGCTATACTAAACTGAAAACACATTAATTTTATACCCATCATCAAGAAAAAATTTTTACTAAAATAATGAAAGAGTTAAAAAAAAAAGAAAGAAAAACATTATCTTAATTAACATTGCACCATAAAATATTCCGTAATTGAGCACATTAAAACTTGTGTTCTACGATTTAAATTACTATAAATTGCCGATAAAATCACATTTATAGCTTTTATATATTTTTTTTCCATCGTCCATATATTTAAACACACCTATAGCGTTTTTGTAATATACCAAAAAATAAATTATACATCAACTGAACACAATTACAACCTAGCAAGATTAAATTAAAAGTCAACTAGAGACGAAAGAACTTTTGACTTAGATACATCAAGATGAATTGTTCCCATTTCTCGATCAGCATCATCACGATTCCTGCAAGCAGCAAGAAAAACGCTTAACATATAAAATCGCAGCAATTCAGTTCGCGCATACATACACCTATATATAGTATACATATATATCCAATGAACGGTTCCGTACACTTATTTGCTGAGTGAGCAGCCCCACGAGCAAGTTACTGCTGTTGCTGCTGCTGCTGTCCGTACGACACGCAGACGTGCAACTTTCTAAAATTGATTCCCGAGCGATGCACACATCACAACTCCCCCCGACGGGGGGCTCCAAAGTGCATCTCTCTCTCTCTTTCTCTCTCTCTCTCTCTCGCTTAATTTAATTCTCACTCTTTTATTACTATCATTATCCCGAATTTTTGCGTAATTATTTTTAATCGCCGTGAATTATTCGAACCGTTTGAGCCATGTATGTGTTTGTGTGTATGAGCAAAGTAGGTGCACTTCAAGCTGTGATACGCTCGCTCCAGGGCACACGCGTACTTCAATCCTGAATTGGAATGCTTTCCTGTGGTGTGAATGATCTAAAGGTGAGATAGATAGATAGATAGAAAGGTTGTGAGGTTGATAGGTAAGAGGGGATAATTCAGTTAAATAAAATCTACGGGAGCGCTGCAGTTAGATGCATGTATCAATGATGATTGCGCTATTGACGTACTCAAGGTATATAAAAATTAGCCACGTATTTTTCTTATTGACTGTAGGGCTGTTCGTTAAGCAGAGAGCAAAATATACAGTTGATCGAGTTACATGAGGATTGATGATATACGGGGATGTACATAGAAAGTCAAGCAGGAAAGGAGAAAGAATCGTCAATTTTGACGCTTATTATTAACGGATTCGTTACGATTTCTGGTTGTATCATGGTGTGTTTTAATGAGGCTTGAAACGGGAAGCCCAACTTTTCCAGCGCATAATCGAAATTTAATGAAAACTAGGTGGTGCACACACACTGCGTGTATTACATCGCTAATAAGTCAAAGGATCTTATTAGCTGACCTAAACTGGCGTACAAAAGCCATAATACATCTACGAGCGTAAAAATATATAATATATTCGTTTGCTCATCAGTCTCCTTTGGTGACTCGTTATCGCAGCAATAAGCCTCTACGATCATTATCCGAGTGCTAAATCGTCGTTTTCCTCGTACTATACTCGCAACAAAACTGTCATCGCTGTACTAAACTACAAGTGTATATTAACTCTAAATTCATAAGAAGCTAGAATTTTCTATTTCAATTTCGCGCAATGTAATTAAGTAAACATCAAGTTTTTCATGCACCTTATGCTAATTAGAAGGGATGTATTTGAAATTCAAATGACGCCTTTTATATTATACAATTTATTTAAATTTAATTAAACAAGAGAGAGAGAGAGAGAGAGAGAGTTCAGTGACTTTAATGACAGTGTCATTTTAAAATTATTTAATTTTATGATATTATTGAGGAAATACTGTTAACATTTTTATTGTTTGCTTTTCAAAAGCTAATGGCATTAAATAACACGTGCTTATGTTTATTCGATTAAAGAATCTAAACTATCAAAATAATAAAATTAGTAAAATATTTCTATAAATTTTTATTATAATATAGAAAGAAAAATACAATAAAAAAAGAAGAATATTAATAGAGAAACGCCTCAACTTGAAATTTATATTATTTATTGGCTGCAGTTTGCCCTAAGCTATTTTCCATTTTTTTCACTTAAAGTACAGATTTCTACAGCGTCTTTCTGTAATTTAAAATAAAAACCAGAAGTGGCTCAAAATGCAAAAGTCTCTATAACGAGCAATTGGCCAATCTTTTTTAAAAGCAGGACAGGTAGCATTATCTCAAACAGAACGGTAATATACCATGGGAGAAGAGGTCAATGTATGATAGAAAAGAAAAACAGTAGGATGCAGGTATAGGTATACATCGAGAGACCAACATTTCCGTTGTCCAGCTATCCGAAGAGCTCCCGGTAGCACAGTGACAGGTCCATTGAGCAGCACGTGCTCTCTAGGCCGTCTCGCGCATAGCTTCGCGCCCCCCCCCCCCCCCCCCTATTATCTTTCTCCAGATAGGCTGAATCGCGAGAGAGAGAGAGAGAGAGCAGAGGACTCTCTGCTACTATACTCGTCGATACGCTGTACTCGCTTCATCTCCGTCGTCGGTTGATTCTCTCTCGTCCTATTCATGCCCAGCACCACCACGGTGGGATTCCATGATTTATCGGTCCGCTGCGGCGTTTCCGGCCCAGAGGAGAGTCCCGACCACCGTCACACACGCTGCGTAATAACCGAGATCGATGCTTCTGGTTTCGTATAGGATTGCTGCGCTTGTTTGTAGAGTGATTTCTTACTATTTGGAATATAGCATGGTTGATAACTCGGGTTTGATTGTATTGCTAATAGACGGGATATTTTTTATTTTTGGTGCTGTGGGTTTGATGAGGTGGATGAAATATTTTTTAAAAGATTTTCAGTTGACTGTCGAGAGTGTTCAGTTTGTTGAGTACTGGGTGCTAGTGTGCTTGCGGTCCAAAGGAGGTTTGCTTGCACCCGGTATATATCTCGGAGTAGTTCTCTCCTATCAATATTCGCGTGGCCGAGCAGGGACTCAATTTAGTGTCATACGATGTAGAGAGCCTGAGGGGGCTCTTTATATAGTAACGTTCCTGTGTGCATACTTGCTTGACTGCGCTGTCGATGAGCCGTATACTCTGCAACGTTTGTATTCTGTAACAAAGCACTAAATTTTACTTTAATTTTTATTCACAACAATTTTTTATTACTTCTTTTTTTTAACAAAGCTTTTAATATAATACTGATAATAATATTTTAAAATATATTTGAAGTGCTTAAAAAGTTATATTTTAATTATACTAAATTACAAAAATGACTAAAAACTTTTGCAAAATTAATTTATAAGTACTTGCAAGAATATAAGGTGGAGATACGCAGCGAGAAGTAAAAGTTTCGAAAATGAGTAAATTTTACTTTATTATTCATACACACGAGTTAGCAAGTTGTTGCAGCAGCAGCAGCAGCTCGAATATAAAAGAGACACATCGCGCAATTTTCTCAAGAAAATCACCAAACAGTAAAAGCATCATCTATAGCTAAACCAAGAAATTCCGTTAAACCAGTTTTCCGCGACTCTCTGCTTTTTTACCCTCGCAATTGATTGAAAAAATAGCAGCCTGAAAAAAATCAAGAAGAGTTGGATAAAAAAAATAGTGACAGGTCAGAGAAAGAGGAAAGAGAGAGAGAAAATCGAACAATTTCAATCGATTGGCGTCTGTGTCGGCATCGTCTCTCGCGCACTACTGCTGTAAAATAATCGCTTGATTCCGCTTGGAAACGGTACCCCTTATACAATACATATACGAGAGCCTTCTCCATTCAATGTATGTCTGTGGCTCCTGCAGCTGTGGGAGACGCCTTGGCGTAGAGAATAAGACCATTTGCAATAAAAGCCTGGATACCGCCACCGCCTCTGAATGATATTCGATCATTCGCGTATTAAAGTGCGCATCCGCACACAGAGGCCGCCTGGTCCGAGAAACCAGCCTGAAATGAAAGAATCGTAAATATGAGAGCCCGATGGATGAGAGATGCGGAAGTACATTATGCCGAATGAAAAATGAAGGAGAAAATAAGAGCTGGCATGGCGTAGTGTGTGCTTTCTTTTGTCAGTGTGCCAGTAGAACTTCAGTCAGGAAGTTTTTTTTACGCTTTATTATAACAATTTCTAATGAGTTTGTGTATGCCTTCGGAATTTTAATTATCCCTAGTTTTTTTTTTTTTTTTTTTGATCGACACACGGTAGATCGTTTCTTCATTTATGAATTTTTAATTTAAATTGAACTTTTAATTGAAATGTATGCAAACAAATGTACGCAAGTCGAGCTTTATAAAATATTACAAATAAACATTAATTAATTTTTCATATCTCATATCAACGATATAATTTTATTATTTATAAAATTTTAAACAGTTGTAGAACCTAGATTTATGTAATATATTTGATTGCATATCATCGCCAGTCCCTTTTACTTTTACAACGGTTTAAGTCACAAATAAAGTAAAATAATAAAAAAAAAGCTCAGAACGCGCTCTAAGAAAACACGTGTAGTCGATAATTCACGGCACGTGCAAACTTCAGCCTTCACGACTGCTTCAAATGTTTCGTTGACATTTGCATAATTTACGAACTCTCTTACACTTGACATGGGTTTCACTGCAGTAGCAGCAGTAATAGTAGCCAAGCTGAGGTAGACAATGGTTGTGGAAGGATAGACTGGAGGTTAGCCAAGCGCATCCTCGCATTGCCAGCAGTAGGAAAATTTGTAGCTATAAAAATCGACTTTATCGAAAATACTTTATTGTTAATGGCTGTACTTTTTTACGACGTAACTAATACAAAATCGACTCATATGGTATACTATCTTATAAACCAATTTAGTGTATAAAATAATCCATACTCTTATACAGTCCTATTATTTAAAAAATAAAATATCCAAAAAATAAAGTAAATATTACATCGAATTTTTTCAATCCGTTTCATACCTACATTGTATACACCGCAGCCATAGAACCAATGAATGGAAAGCCAAAGTGAATGACAGAGAGAAAGAGAGAACCTGTATAACAAAAAGTGTGTGTGTGTGTATCTCAGGGATAATGCTCTTGCAGCAGCCGGTCGGTTGCACTTAAGGAATCCGGTTTGATTTCGCGTCCCCGTATACTTATACTTATTTACTTGCAAGCGGTCTTTCTGTATTCCGTATAGCGGCCTGCTTCGGCATCGGAATTGTAGATTCGAAAACGAAGGCGCGAAGCCCAAACGCGTAAGCGATCCTTTTCCGCATAGCAGCGCACGGCACTACTATACGTCGCATATACAGTAAGTGTATATAGGTATATATACGAGAATGAACAAAAGCATGCATGCTTTATGTGTATGTTAGTGCTCTATCTACTTTTGCAAAGCGTGGATGTATATGTATACCTATGTATAAGACTTATATAGTCGAAGCTTGGAACTTCGATTTCGGGGCGACTCGACGTGTTTCTCGCTTCTCTTACACACTTCACTTTTCTTTCTTTTCACAGCAACTTGACGGATTGAAATCGAGTTTTTGTTGTTCGAGGTGTGCTCTGGCTCGTTTTACTGCTGCCGAGACTCCTCGTAAAATTGCCTTAGTCGCAGATGAACATGTCGCTTGAGAGAGAGAGAGAGAGATAGAGAAAGGGAAAGAGAGTAGGCTGCAACTCGTTTGCTGTCTATTTTCACGAGATTCGTTTGTGTTTACGACTGTTTTACGGGTGTCCCGTTTTTATGCAAGAATAAAAATTAAACTTACATCTCTCTCTCTCGCTTTGTATCTCATTTCATTTTCACGAACATTACTTGGTCGGTAGACTCTAGTATAAGTATTGTCTTGCCAAACTCGGTATGTTACTACTGACGCGTTCTCTCTCTCAACTTACTCTTCTGTTTCGCCTACTCGTTTTCACACAAATTGCCTAGAACTTACTCTACTGCGTCAAATTTTCAACGGTATAAAGAGAGTAGCTACTCTATCTTAACTCTTACGTAAGTTTACAAATGACCGCTTTATTAATAAAATCCTAAATGTTATGGGGAAATTAGGTGGACAGGAGAGCGCAGGGAACGGTAATAATGACGACGTTATAGTATTAAACCTGCCTTACGTACACCGTAAACTTTATATGCGTGTGGACGAGATATTCTGGTTAACGGCGCATGTGTAAAGGGGAGACAGGCTCACCTACTACTTCCGGGCTTCCCAATACGTAACGTCACCGTTAATGGAGCGTTTCCATTTTAAAGGTAGTCTCTCCCTTCCCCCTTCCTCTCTTCCTCCTTTCTATGTGTGCTGTGGCCAATTTTACGATTCGCGTAATCCACGCGCTCTCCGCACCCGTTCTCCAGCGGACAATAGCCTGTGCTTACTCTACTCTCCCGGACATTTTCACTCCACACAAGGAAGTTGATCTTAACCACAGAACTTTGCTCTACTATACTTTCAATTCTGTAACTCGAACGACTAATAATGTCCAGCCCATTCGATGTACATCTTCGTTGACTGGATCTTTTAGTAGCGGATGATCTTGTCTTCTTCTTTACGATGGATTCTAAGTGAGGGCAAAGGTTAAAGCGAACCGTTCAATTTCGTTGATTTTATTCTTCATTAAATTTGACTGACCCTTTTACTATTCGCTGTATTTGCGATGTTCAACGTATTTTCATTCGATTAAAGATTATTAAAAAAATAATAAATTAGTGCATTTTTTAAATACACGAGATATAATTGAATTTAAATATTAAACATATTAATTCAGGTTAAATCGTTTTAAATTCAATTACAATTTCTTGGGTCAACCACGCGACAATTCATTCGTGGGTGCAGAAAAATAGCAGACTCGGCTGGTATGTACTTTATTGCCAAGGTTCGATCCTATAAGCATCGGTCGATGTGGAACTCAGACGAAAAGCGCAAGTATAGGCGCAAATAAAACGAGGTCGAGTGCCATAGTGACTGAGCCAGGCTTGCAAGGGAAAAAAAGCATTTAGGTGACGAGGCGCATTGTTCGATATATTACTGCTCTCTACTCAAGAGGAGGAGGAGGTAAATACGAAAAGTCAAGTGAAAGAACTCTCGAGACTCGCGGGAGAAATTGCGCGACAAACGCGAGCGATGATTAAGCTACCGCCTTATATATATTTTGTTTATACGTTAAATGGCACAGAAACACACGGCTAAGTGCACTCACGGGAATTTTGCGATATCTGGCACGGAAGTGCGCATATAGTGCTTAATGAAATCTAATGTCTTGATATATAAAGGGAGAAAAAAAAATTTGATTTGTTTTCTTTTCTTTTTTTTTTCTACAAGTGAGAGTGAAACGGTCTTTGTTGAAAAGAGGTTATTGTAGATTTCAGGTAGATAAACGTAGTAGTTCATATATGTTATCGTGTTGTGTATAACCGGATGATCGAGGCATTTCTGCAATCTCCAAAATATCTGCGAGCCGCATTACAGCGCGATCGGCATTCGGACGATGGTTTGTTGGAAATTCGACGAGCAAGAGAGAGAGAGAGAGAGCTCGGGAACGACAGCCATTCGCTTGGAAGCGTTGCGTGGAATTTTCAAGAAGCATTTTGGTATTTTTCAAGAAAGACCAAGGTAGAAGTTGAGGGAAGGGAAGAAGGAAGAGCTTTAGCTTTACCTGACTATAAGGAGAAAAGAGCAAGAGAGTCGCCTTAGTCCGTGAGATTTAGCAACACTTTCACAATTAGATTTTCGCGCGTCCTCCTCGAGAGCTCCTGCTATTCTTCGCTGTGGCATGCGTGGAATCCAAGGCACGAGGAGTTTCTAAAAGCTTTTCCAGATATTCGATTTATCGTTATGACGTACGGGGGGGGGGGGGAAGAGAGGCATAACCGATGCAATATCAATTTATCGTAAAACTATAAATGGATTTTCAAAATAAAAAATAAAAATGTTTTATTTTTTAATATATTATATATATATTTTCTCTGCAGATATCGAATTTACAGCGAATACCTTTGACGCTCGATTAAACTTTTTTGCCTTATAGACCGATAGAATTTGCTTACAACCAGATACACGTACTTTCAAAAAACGATGAGCTCCAAACATTTTTATAGAAACATAACGTAAAATCGGTATAACCAATTCGATAAAAAGTATAAAGGAAAAGAAGCCAAAAGAATTAACTTACAAGCAGACACAGTTGAAAAAAAAAACTCAAATAAATCAAAGGAGTATTAAGTCAAGATCTGACATATCTTTCGCTTGCAATAGCCTCGGTAATTGTAAACAAACGCTCCGTTACGATGAAGCGGTGCAAAAACGTGTAGGCCAAGGGAAAAGAGAGACTAAAAAGAGGGAGATGAGGAGGAGGAGGAGAAAAAGATCTCACAACAACAGTGGATGGAGAGTTGCAACGTGAAGCAGCAACAATGAACAGCCGATTCAGCCGCGGTTGGCGGTCAAGTGCGCGCAAGCACTCTCGGTACGGGCCTTATGCGCGCGCGAAACGGTGTCGATCAACTTGCTCGATAAGACTGCCCCTTCGAGCACCAAGAGAAAAATAAAAGGAGTGAGAGAGAGAGAGAGAAGAGGCGCGTACAGATCGCGGGGCTTGGAAAAATCGCAGGAGTAAGAGGGGAGGGGGAGAAAGAAGCCTCCTCTCTCGGGAGAGCCCTGAGGCCATGACGGGCGCCATGACTATCCTATCTCATACCGTACAGGCTGAGAGAACCAAGCACGCGTCCGTATATACATGCTTTTCTATACTCAGGTCCTTGATAATAAAGAGGATCTCGCGTCGAGTCGATGGGAGGAGAAGGCTCTCTCTTTTTCTCTTGAACTCTTATATTTTTCTTTTTTTTTTCTTTTTACTGCCCGCGCCTCTCTCGTACTTACTCTTTTAGCCCTTACAGAGCAAAAGCCCTTTCTTCTCTTTCTCGGCAATATCTCTCACTTCTATCTGGGTTATATAATTGATGTGCAGTCTGATGATGAATGATAACTTGAGTCCAGAGTTTCGTTACTTGCGCGAACGATTTTTCTTCTTTTTTTTTTTTTAAAGGGGAGAGAGAGAGAAAGAGAGAAGTCAGTATTTCTCTTACTTTTGCATTACGAGAAGGAATTGAGACATCGGGTACTTTTGGAAATTAATGTCCCACTGCTAAAGTCTCGTGCCCCACCAACCGTTCACGGGACACAAGGAGAGAAGTGTATAAGGTGCGGGTCTTCGTCGTCGTCGTCGTTGTGCAAGCTTAATTTATCGCCCAGGGCGGCTAATTAAGAAAAGAGCTCACTTGAATCGGCTAGAGTAAAGAATTCGTTGTACAGGGTATAGCAAGCTTGTAGCCATATAGTGTATCAGGCCTCCAAACGACTTTTCCCGAGCTTATTCAGTTTTGCAAGACAATAGCACTTACAGCGTGTCCACGAGATTGCAAGATGAAAAAATAGAAGAAGAAGAAGAAAAAGAAGAAGAAGGAGGAGTAAAAGGAGGCAATAGCCATAACAGACTGTGCACAGGTTTTAATCGGCCGCATAACTAATAGCCCAGCCTTAATAATGCATTAATGCCGTTCGCAGCGCAAATCGAGCCAGTATACTATACGTTGAGCTTGACTCTCAAGGTCTTGCACATATTTCGCTGTCTCGGCATCGGTACGAGCCTCCCATCACGTATCCGTCGACTCAAGTCATCCTTACCTGCTGCACTGCTATATATCCCCCGCATATAATATAGGATCGATACCGCGGCGCCAGACCGCCGCGTAATTTCTCATTTCAGGTCCTATAAAACGGTGCGATAAGCGATTAAGTCGCAATTTTTGTTTTTAGTTATGTTCAAGCCACACACGTACACACTTGAGTAGATTATAGGTTCCTTATAAGCTTTTCCAAATTCCGGAGAGGAAAAGGCCCTTGGGGCTTAAAGACTGATGGCGCCAGGGTGTATACTGATGTGTGCTGCGCTACGTATTATATAGTTATACGAATAGGTGCATATAGGCTTTCTTTCTCGTTACTTTATCGCGGGCATATCAAGCTATATCCACGGGCGCTCCTCATCACACGTGTGTGTGTATGTGTGTGTGTGTGTGTGTGTGTGTGTCGGAGAGTATATCTCGCTCGCTTACTCGCTTGCTATTTCAATAGGACGTTGTTTTGCGCTTGGTTTTCCCTCGACTCGATGCGCTTGTACCTGGCCCTTGTACCTTGCCCCTGTTTTATTGTTCTTGCGGCTTCTCATCCGCGTCTTTTTCTTGCAAGAAGAATGCAAGAGAGAAAGAGAGACCAACAATCCAAGTTATAAGAGGCAGGAAAATGTTTTTTTTTCTTTTTTAGTTAGCTGCACTGATGAGGCGCCGCTGTAATTATCTTCCTTCCACGTATGGCTGTATGTGTGTTGTGTTTTGCCTTGTTAATTTTATTTAAAATTGTTGGTTTTTTTCGATTTTGATTTTGAATTATTCTATTTAAAAGATTATCATGTTATTACAAATTTTTTTGAAAAATTGATATTTTTTATTGATGTAAAACAAAAGATTTAAGTTTCAAAACATCCAATATTCTGGAAATATATGAAGCTACGAGTTAAAAAGAAAGAAAGAAAAAAAAATTGACGGCACCAAAGTTTTCTTAATAAAAATCGGGTGAAGGTGAAAAATCTGGCGGAACGCGATAAGAACGATATTACGAAAAAAAGTTCGACAGGGTGAAGAAGCAGGTTTGGTTGATGTCGCGCGTCAGTTCAGCATGTGTGTGTATGTGTATGTGTGTGTGTAGTATAGGCTTTTCATATCACGGCTAAAGAAAGTCGGGCACAGCCGCTACCAGCACTGCTGACACGACCGAAAGCGTAAAATTTTTTAATACCTGGCTTGAGCCCGTGATGTAGAGGTAGGAGTGCAAAAATAGCATATAACGTTTATACACATAAAGTGCAAGATCCGGTAAAGAGGACCTGATCGTCTTTAACGAGAATACCATAAAAAAAAGCGCGAGACTGGCCGTGTATAATTAGGTTGTCGCGGATCTTTGCAAAAATTGAATATCTCTCTCTCGCGTTCGCTAAAGCTTGTCACGATGCCTCTGCCTGCCATTCGGAAAATTAAAATACAGAAGATTGCCACTTTCCGTGTGCGTATGTTTATATATGTGCTGCTGGCTTATAATGCGGCTCCCGTCCGAGAGCGGAGGCAATATCGGCGCAGTAAAAACATCATTAACAAGTTCCTGGCGTGCTACTCTTCTTCCCCTCTCTTCACCTTTCCACTCAGCCCCAATCTTCTTAGCTTTGAAAGAGTAGACTTTCTGACCCCTTCTCTCTCTCCCTCTCTTTCTTTTTCTCTGTCTCGCTCGCGCACAATTCACGATCGAGGCGGCGAATCCGCTTCGGTTTTTCATCGCCTCCGACCGCTCTTTATTGCGCTCCCTTCCAAGCTTTTCTTTTTTTTTACCTTTTTTTATTCTTTCTCATCCATATCGGACGATCTGGATGTACCTAGATTTAATCGGATGATTAAAAACGGAAGGTCGTCGACGACGACGAAAAAAAAAAGAAAAAACGAATTTGTTATTAGATTTAAAAGACCGGTATATAAATGAAGAATTAAAAAAAATATATATATAGAAGAACGTAAGTTTTATTTGTGAATCGTTCGTATGAAGAATCTTAATTTGTGCTATACAATCGATATATTATTTCATTATTTTTATCATGTAATTAGAAAAATGATATCTTGTATCAGATTAATTTAATGTTATGTTTTCTTTTTATTTTCTGTTTCAGGTAAGTTGCAAGCTCTTTTACTTTTCTGCTTATATATAGATATCGAGATAAATCAGTCGACTGGTTAAAAGGTAAAATTGATTTTCCATTAATAAATACGACTTAAGAAGTAACAATTAAGAACGATAGCGGATAGTCTCTTTTAAAAGATGTCGCAAATAAATAATTTGCAAGGCAAAAACAAAAAGAAAGAAAAAAAAATATGTACATATATATATAAGGTAAAATAACATATCCTAAATCGAACGATCATTACGAGGGTAAATAAGCTGGGTATACGTCTTACAACTAAGTATTAAACTTGTCTTAATCGATTTGCGAACTGGATTTTCAGCGCGCACTTCGTTCATCATAATTTCATAACAAGCTCTCCCTTTCTCTTTTTTACTTCATCCCGATAACTAACTCAATCTCGTGCTGGCAGGGGCAAATGAAAAAAAAAAGAAACACAGGGCGCGGTTCTCTACGTGGAAAATCTGAAATGAAAAAAAAAAAGAAAAAAAATCGGCATTAACAGCCCATCAGAACGAATAATCAGAATGTCCGCTGAAAGCTGAAAAAGAAGCATGAAATATAAACCAAACGCGAAGGCCAGGCAGTGAGCAAGGGGTAGAGAGGGCAAATATAAAGTCCGCGAAGAAGAACAGAGAAAGAGAGCGAGGAAGATGGTAGAACTCAGCAGCAGCATCAGCGACGGCGGGGGTAGGGATTCTGGGAACGGGGACCAGCGACACGTCTTCATTAGCCTTTCATGAACGTTAGTCCTCCTCCTCTTACTCTCTTCGCAGCAGCAGCAGCATAGCCCCAGCAGTACATGCGCGCACGAGGTATATGGAGGACGATATATATGCGGGGGATTCTCTTTCTCTGTCTCGCATCGTCGTGTCTACTTGTCGCATGGCGCATCCGTCCCCCATCCGTGCTCGGTGGTCCCTTCCATATCTCGGTCTACTCGGCTGCTGGGTGCGCATACATGTGCAAAGGCTTTGGGTTTAGCAAAGTCTTGCGCGCGCGAGGGGAGTTAAAGAGAGAGAGAGAGAGAAGAGAGTTTCTCTCTGCCTACTTACCGATGCCACTCGCGCGCGCATCTCTCTTTCTCTTCTTCCTATCTCTCCTTGCTCTTGTACACGTTTGTCCTCGACTCTTCTTTCTCTCGTACCTGCATTTCGTGTACGCATACTCATTCCTCCGTACAGCTATCATCCTCTCTCTCTCGTAATATATATCAGTATAATACTTGTACCACTGAGCTTTATATACACGCGATATCATTCGCGTTAAATTGCACTCAAAATTCATGAATTTTATTTTCGTCCAATCACAGTCCACAGCATCCATACTATCTACTTCTCATAATTGTCAATCATTTAATTATACTCGGGCATCGAGAGAGAGAGAGAGAGAGAGAGAGAGAGAGAATTTCTCGGAACAAAGTAATTGGATTATTCCGATTTCAAAGTCCCTGATACAAGAAGAGAGTCGCATGTTCGAAAGACCTTTTACGCGCCATCCCAGGTAGCAATTAGAGACGAAAAATCATCCCTTCCTTCTCTTCCTTTTTTTGCTTCTTGCACAAAAAAGGAATACAGTCTCTCGACCGTGTGTGCTAGCGCGCGCGCGCGATTTTTCGTACCGATTGTGCGTGGCCGTGCGATGGTAATACACGTGCGTGCGAGGGCAGAACAGAAAGAGAGATAGAGAGAAAGAAAGATTCTCAGAGGCCCCGGGAGTTAGGGAGAAAAAGGAGGAGGAGGAGGCTTACTCGCAGAGGGAATCTCGTGGCACCATTTGTATGTCGTTTGTATGGACTATACGATGCTCAGGCGCACGCCGCGGACATTCCGCGTTGTAATTGTCGATACTGCCCCTCCCCCTCTTTCGACCCTATTGCAACGACTACGACGACAACTACGACGACGACTACGACGATGGCAGTAGTACCAGTAGCAACAGTAGCGGCGGCGCTCAATTGGAATTACATACTCGCTAAGGCTATGTATGTGCAAGAGAACTCTCTTCTTGCTTATATACTGTAGTAGCATCCAAGTAACTTTTTTCTTTTTTTTCTTATTCTTTTTTTTTACAGATTCAAATTCGTCGGATTGTTCGTTTTCCCGCGCTCGCTTATAAAAGCGATGTTTTATTGTGTGCGCATAGTATACCATTGGTAATATACCTGAGACGTTACTACTACTACTAGTACGTTAGTAATACTACTACTACTACTACTACTATTACTACTTTACTGCCGCCAACAAGCGAGGAATTATTGAGTACGTACGAGTAAGGAATGTAACTTCTTGTAGCTGATCTCCATAACAGTACGGCTATGACATTTTAAATGCTTATACATTGAAAAGCTTTTTCAGCCGCGTATATACGCCGGCAAATAAGCCGCGTGCAAGATGATTCTGTTTGCATCCCTCCCCCCCCTCCTCTACCCTTTTTCTTTATTCCACTATGGGAAGTAATATCCTCTCAAGTTTTGCCGCTCTATTACCGAGGGTAGGTGTTGGAAAAAAATTTATTCTAATTAAATGCGAATTAAATATGTGCTTATCATCATATGGTAATGATGATCAGACGCGGTAATTTTTGATTTATCATTAATATGCTTTCCTCCCCCCTCCCCTTTATTCGTATATGCGAGCGTTTCTAATTATCTCCTTGCATGCCGACGCTTTAAAATCCCGCAGCCCCATAGATAAGTACTGGATAAGCAAATTAAGTATGTGTGCAACAGTTAAAATTTTATTTACGACTTTATAAACAGAGCTTTTTTTTATAATCTCAGTAGGAAGAACAAACATTCGATTACCTTTCTACTCTCTCATTAAACGCACGTCCTAAATGGCTGGTTATATGTATTAAAATACGAAACTCAGCGAAATTAAGTAATCAGCGTCCGGCTTAACAAGATCATTAATAAGCCTGGTAAACGAGTAGCAGCTAGCTCGTTCGTTCGTTCGTTCGTTCGCGCTTCTCTCACCAATTAATAATTCCTCAGGTTCGCAAGCATATTGGCTTCCGTGAAGTAGCGCAACCTCGGTAAAACTGCTGCTGCTGTGATGCTCTCTCTCTCTCTCTCTCTCTCTCTCTCTCTCGTGTTTATTTACCCGGTGACGTTGCACGAATACACACGAGTAGTTGCTGCTGCTACTTTACCGATCCCGTGGGATCATTCAGCCAAGGGTATATTATAGCTACCGTACTACGCGATTTATACGATCCTCGATAAGAGCCAAGAGAGACACACCGACCGGGGGGAGAGGCCAGAGGGTCAGGAGGGGACGACTGCTGCGATAAGCACATCCGGCCTCGGGTGTCGTCCGAAGCGAGCGCGAGCATAGCGTTCTTCGAATGCGGAAAATACGTGTTGGTATATGTATATCGGACGACTCTTTGGTGTCGCGTGCATCGTGACAGTCTCAATACTCTCTGCTTATCTCATAAATAAACAATAAGAATAACGGTTTTAATGTATTATGAAGAAATTTTTGATCTGATGAAATGAACGAGATTCAAGATGACTGGTTAGACTAGAGTTTTGATGTTGAAGTTTGTTGAGCTTTTTTTTTTTGGTTTTGCTTGTATTGCAATTGGTTGTTATTTTTTTATGGGTTGGTAGTGTATAAGGTTATAAAGATTTGAAAAAAATGTAAAACGACATGGATTTTAAAGGTTCTTGATAATGTTTATTTTTTTTTTTTTTTTGTACTTGTAAGAGTGTGTGTATCTTGAGTGGCCATTAAAATTTTGACCGGTTTCTTTTTTTTCGACTACTGTTACACGGATTGTAGAATCATTTTTGGGATATTCTTGTTTCGAAATAAATATTGTTGGTAAAAAATGAGTATAGTTTTGAATAAGAAAAGAAAAAATGAACATACGAGTTAATGTACCGTTGTAAGACTTGAAAGTTTGCTTTTTATTATTAAGTGAAGTGATGTCGTTCAGTGGAATTATTGAGATTTTTTTTTCTTCTTTCTTCAGATATGAAGCACACGTTTCACAAAAGCTAACATTTGAAGTGTGCATTTTTTTTTCTAAAATCTACATGTAACGTACGTGTAAAATGCTCATTAAAATAGAAAAAGCAGAATAATGAAATTATATTCCGACTATTTTATTTGCAAGTGTGTAAAAATATGAAAATTTAAAAGTGAGCTTTTCTACATCTATATTAGCATAATTTTACAAACCACATATATTTTCAGTCTTAATTAGATATAATTGAAAGAAAAACATTTCAACATACCTACTCTTAATTCATTTAAAAAAACAATTTAAAAAAAAGGTAAATTGAAAAAGCATAAGAGTTTCAATAAGATACATTTAAACATCGGTAAACTCTTTTAAAAAACATGAAAAACGTCAATTAAGCCATAAATCCTCTCGAAGAGAGCAAGAGCCTCTTTCTCTCTCTACGACGAACAGGAAGATTGAATCCTACGGAATGTCCATAGTCCACATAGTAACATCGCGGTGTATTCTAGAATCAAGCATTGCGTTTGAACACGATCGAGTGAGACTTTTTTTACCCTCTCAAGGCACTACCGTTTAATGTCTCCGCTCATCGAGCTCTTCAGTTCTCTCTCTCCTGCCGTTTACTCATCTTGAACGTTGGTTCTAAATCATCGTTGAGACGACAAGACCAGAACTTTACTTGTTGAAGAGAGGGGAAGATGAGAGAAAAAAGAAGTGCGTCGAGAATTGCGATATTACGACTGGACGCATCAGCTGTTTTCTATACTGGACAGCACAGTCCGCTGATGTATTAAATGTGCGTACGTTTATAAATTTTTTGGCTTGCTTATATGCCACTGCTCCTTCTCGACTAGGATAGACGTGAGAAAAAGTTCGGCATTTGGTGAATGTACTTTGCTGTTATGGCTCTATCGTAGTACTACCATTAGAAAAGTGTATCCAGCTACTTTACTCAACAAAGACTCACTTTGCCTTTCCAAACACACATCAATTGCCCCTCCGCAGCATTTTACATTTTTGGTAAAACTCATATTCCCATTACCACTTGATGCCTACTTGCTTAGCTCATCTTCGATATTTTTATTCAACGCACTCAAGGTCCCCATATTGGGATGCGCGTATATCCGGAAAACCCGTTTCCGACTGTAAATTAATAAGCCAACACGGAGCGCGGCTGTATTACCACCTTAGAGGTGGGGAAGGTACAGCTTTCGTTTATTTAACCTTCCAATTTTTCATAATTCCTACGCAACTTGAGCCAGGTTGGCGCTCAACAAATTCAACGTCGAGAAGGAGAAGTATGGATCGTTTGGGCTATATAGTTTCTCTCTTTTTCTTACACGGCATATAAGTAACGCGTAAAGACCGCGTTTGAGGCTCTCTCATATAAACATACATGCATACACGGTGCGTAACGGTTTCGTGGCCAAGTAAGTACGAACAGGGCCACAACTTCAACGATCGGTGACGACGACGACGACGACGTAGTTGTGGCAGTATTATATGGGCTCTAGCATCGTGGTTGGTAGCGTCAACTGAGAAAAAAAAGCACAGTCGCCAAAGACGGGTGAATATGTAGAAGGATATGCATGTGTATATGTATATAAAAAAGGACACTCGTTGTCGTCTGGTGTGTTCCTGCGGCTGCTGCTGCTACGAAGAAAGGCGCGAGAAAGTCGTATGAGAGAATGGCGCGGTAGGACGTTTAACAATGTGTAACCGCAGTTAAATTCTTGTTCATTATTTTTCTGCACTGAGCGAAAGAAAGAGAAAGAGAGAAAGAGAGAGAAAAAGTGTATATGGCCGTTATGTTGTTCTGCGTCCTCTTATACCTTATACCCGCCTCTTCACTGTGTCGTCCTTTACCTTTTCCCTTCTTCATACCGCTCTCGCGACCGACCGTCTTTTTTCCTTCGCTCACTGACATTGTCGGAGCCTTTTTCAAGCTCATAATCCCGTATATTTATATTTGTCTTTCTCTTCGTTAACCCGCTTTACAGCGTCTTCAAATTCATGCACAGAGACTTGTCCCCCTCTCTTTCTCTTTTCCTCTCATGATGATGATGATGATGATGGTAATTAAGGACTTTTATAAAGGATCATAAATTACAATATGAATATATTTAACCGATAAACGCTGGTTAAAAAAAAAAAAAGAAAAAGTGTACGTCATAATGCCTACTTAAGCAAGGTATGTTATGTTATACAAGAAGACACATCACGTCGGCTTTTATACATGTGTGTACGTATTAACCGGTTTTATTTTCCGCGCCATTAGATATCATTAATTAATTTAATCACACGTACGCAAAATTATTAGATTTTCAAGCGAGAGCTTTTACCCTCTACCATATAAACTTTAACGATGCACTAAAATTATAAGACTCATCACTTTCTTCCTACTCATCATTAAACTTGTGTCAAATCAAACTTACCAGTCTCACCAGATAAAAAGAGAATAATATTGAACTCTTAGTCTACTGTGTTGATCAATTCAACATCCAACATCCCAATTGCGTCTTTTAACATTAGGCCTCAATGAATTATGCGCTTGGATTAAGGTCGGGCAAACGAGAGAGAGAGAGAGGGAGAAAAAGAAGAATGGACAGGGTCTCAATTCAAATCGGAGCAGCGTGTATTTCCGACAGCCTCACACTCTATTGCTGGAGAGGTTTAACGGTCGAGAGACCCGTATTACCGTACTGCCTATAACGACGAGTAGACCCAGACGAGACAAGGCTTCCTCCCTTTCTTTCTCTCTTGTCGATGAGAGGCACGCGCTGCGCTAATTGATCGCGTTACTCTCTTCGAGAGAAAGATATGTTGCGTTTTTTTACGAATGATATTCACCGTTTGTTCGCTTGGATTATTCAGGATTTTTGTCTTACGACTTGTTTATAACTGGATTGTAGTCTATGATTTGATTTTTGTGGGAATGAAGGATTGTTTTAATTTGTTTTTTTAGATACAATAGAGGTCTGGCTTAGTTGGTAATGCGATGGTTTCAGAATCCATGACTTGTGGGTTCGATTCCCGGCGACCATCGGTTGAGACTTATAATATGTACTGAAATGCGCGTAATAAAGCGTCAAAAAGTGTAATAAAAAATAAAAAATAACTTTAAATGTGTATTTATCTTTATTTTTTTAAATTAGTTTAATAAAAAGAAATACATCAATTTAACGTTATTTTTATTAGAAATAATTGAACAAGTTTTTTTTCATTTTTATTTTATAATTTGTTAAAAACATTAAAATAATTTTTTCAAGTTTCTTTTTAATCTATCAAATAATTTTAGCAATTACATAAAGCACATAAAGTTTTTCATTGACCCAATAAATCTCGGCTTACTTAAAAAATAAAAAAAAAAGTAAAAAGGAAAAAAAAAGAGCTGAGAAAAAAGAAAATGGTTATTAAAGTTAGTACGACAGACAGCTAAGACGTTCAAAGTTACAGGGATAATCTATCTGGAAAGTTTTCCACAGCGTGGTAGTCATCTTCGTCGTCTTTTACGTATATAGCTACAGAAAGAAGATCTTTCAATTAACCCAATTTTAAAGTTGATTAACGCAAAAAGGGGGTGTCTGAGATTTTTGGTCTTTGACTTACCTTTGCGTAGGCGATTTTGGAAATAATTTACTTTAAAGCAGGTTGCTAGATCGGAGATCTTTTGCAGAGCCTGGTAATACAGTAACTATTTAAGGGCTAAAATTTGAACTCCATCTTGGGGATAACGGGATCAAAGATGAGGCTAATCGAAGGCTCTTATTATGGGCTGGTCGGTCGGTCGGCTGGTTGCAAGAGCGTACGGTTTAGCGAAAAACTTTTCTCTCTCTCTCTCTTTCTTGTAGGCTTGTATTTTTTCAACCTCCAGGGCATCATCTCATCTCGTTTTAGTAAGTCATCGTAAAAATATCTGTAACGGTTATTCTCCTGATTTTCCCATAAGGATATACATATATACATATATAATGGAGCTTGAAAATTTTCTTCTCAAATTAAAACATCTTTCTTGTCTAAATGACCTTACTAATTTCTCCTCGGTTATTTTACGTATTCCTTAGAAAACAATATAATTTGATTTATGCCTTACCTATTTTCTACATCTCACGGGAGAAAGAAAGAGAAAAAGAGGGGGACCGACATTTATTTATGATTCTCAAAATTATACTTAAACCTTGCACGAACACGGAAGCGATGTCATCTACTTTGTGTATGTGTATGTATGTGTGTGTTACCACTATAAAACCCTATAAACTCAACCAAAAAGCCCTAAATCATCCAAAACAATCAGTTATTAAAAACCAACAAAACCAAACTTTCAATCTACTTTTAGTCCCACGCAAAAAAAAAATAATAAAAATAAATAAAAAATTCAGTAAAGAAAAAAAAAGAAAAAGAAAAGAAGTAAAGTAAAAAAGAAGAGAAGATAAAGAAATAAAAGTAATCGCACGCTTTAACTCTCTCACTTAAAGGTGGTAAATTCCAGGTTGGTAGAAGCAAAAGAGAGGGAGAGAGAAAGAGTGCGATCGCCCTCGCTTCCCGGAATCCCTCGCCAGCGGAATTTAAATCGCCTAATCTCAAGAGCTGCACGCGCTGCTCTCCACTCTCTTTCTCTCTGATACTCTCGGACTCAGTAGAGAGCCTTCTCTCGTTCTCTGGCGACATACACACACACACACACACACACACACACACGTACAGCTGCTTCTCTACCACCTCCGCAGAAAAAAAGAGAGTCGTATACGCAGGCGTGCGAGCCCGATTAGAGAAAGATTTAGCCGGTTAGCGGAAAATCGCAAGGCGCTAGCGTAAGTAAGCGAGATGTGTACATAGTCTCATTCTCTCTCTCTCTCTCTCTTTCTTCTCAGTTCCAGCACGCGTATGTATAATGTATGGGACACAATGGCATATAAGTAACACATACATACATACATACATACACACAGTGTATGTGTCTGCAAAGAGTCTTCCTCCTCCTCCTCCTCCTCGCACCCCTCCGGCGTGTATTGTCATTACAAGAGCCACTATATGTTCTATAGTACTCTGTGTATGTTCTAGCTGCTGACCTCCCGCGGCGGGTTCCCACGCCGTTAGAACATATACAAGGAAGAGACGCAAGACTATAATATATCCTTCCGATTGCACTCCCTCTCTCTCTCTCTCTCTCTCTCTCTCTCTCTCTCTCTCTCTCTCTCTCTCTCTTTCTCTGTTGTTGTA
The DNA here is from genome assembly GCA_030522805.1 of Leptomastidea abnormis. Classification (NCBI taxonomy): domain Eukaryota; kingdom Metazoa; phylum Arthropoda; class Insecta; order Hymenoptera; family Encyrtidae; genus Leptomastidea; species Leptomastidea abnormis. Next base: position 41,358 of record JAPYZE010000115.1, on the reverse strand, counting down.
TATGTACCAGGAGAGGATAGCTTTTATGTTATATACCCGATATCGCGCCAACTTCTCTCTTTTACTCTCTTGCCCATAGTCTCTTGCTCTCCTCTATTCGTTTGTTTTCACGTTACTACCGTGCAGAAAAGCTGAGAACAGTGTGGCGCTCCTTTACCGTTGTTTCATGGGCATCGACCAAAGCTATGCACGCGTGGGAGGCTACAGACACACACTCTTGGTGTAAATGATTGAAAAAGTATACACGCGTGAATGTGTGTGTGTGTGTATATGTATAGACCGATCGTTTCTATTGACCAAGATCCTCGAGTGTTACCGCTCCTCCTCCTCCTCCTCCATCTCCTTCTCTTTATTTTCGTTTACTTTAGGATATATTCAAGCCTTTGTTCCTTGCCGCTTCCTTCTCGACGACCTATCTGTAAACAATAAAAGCGCTACTCCGTATATAAGCAAACGAATTTGGTATTTTTCACCAAGGTAGTAGGTATTATATATGTAAGTATACGTATGCGAGAATATCGCAAGCTTTTCCGGAAGACTATGTGGATCGCAAATGCAGGCGCGCTTGGTGTAAAGAGACTTAGGTATGCAAGTAGAGTGAGGTAGAAGCTCGTATATATATATATATATATATATATATATATATATATATATATATATATTTATATACCAATGCGGGTAAGCAAGGTGTGCTCACGAAGTTCTACTCCAAAGCGCGGTATGCTTTAAAGATGCCTAGGCTTAACTTTTCTTCGACGTCGTCGTCGTCGTCGTATATACTGCTGGAGGCTGTGCGCTCTAGTCTTACTGTATGCTAGAGGGTGCTAATCGACGCAAACGTTTGCCGCGAGGTTAAATCCTCCTTGGATTCGAATCTTTTACGAGAGAAGCTCTCGAGAACTCGTTAAAAATACAACCCGCCTACTGCTGATATTGCTGCTGCTGCTGTTGTGCAGCTGGACTCGTTCGTTTTACTTATCTTGATAGTGACGCTGCGCGTTTTGTCTTATCAGACTCGGAAGTATCTACTTATACCGTGCAGTCTTTTACAAGACCGAAGATACTGCTATGATATGATAATTACTTATTATTTTGGTGTCATTTTGATTATGCTCTACAATCGTTATGGGTTATTTCGTAAAGGAAGCAGCGGTAAATCTAGTTATATAGTCGATAAGCAAATAAGGGTAGCTCTACAACACCCTTATATATATATATATACCCTACTCTGTGTATTAAAAATAAAAGAACATAAAAAAAAAGAATGAAGAAAATCATTATTTCAACCTTGAAATCTCCTCAAGGCAACGTTCAAGTGTACATATCCCATCTTGGTGAAGGCAAATGCTCTCGACGTACAATAATTTCCAGGTGGCTTGCTGATCAACCGACATGCTGCTTCTGTGTACCTATACATATATATACTCTCGACGCTGTGTACCAATTTATACCCTCAAGCTGATGGTATTCGCGCGAAGAAGCTCATCTCGTGTAATGGCTTAATAATATTTATCGACACACATACACGTACCCTACCAGCGAGCGGTCCCTGTCAAACGTGCGGCAATCATTTCAACAGGTTTCTCATATACTACCGTTTTCTACAACAGAAAATACGAGTATCATATCGTTTTTGACCATTATGGGCTGATATGTAAGAGTAGCTCGATCATAACAGCTGATTTTTATAATGTTTATGCTGGGTAAGAGTTAAACAATCATTTTATACCGACATGAAAAAAAAAAAAAAATAAAGTATAAAATGTAATGTGTAATTTTTTTATATGCAAGACGTTACTTCTCAATGATTCAGTAAAATCGACAAACTACAAGTAATCCGAGATTGACGTTCTTATTCTTCAAGGTTTTTTTTTCAAATTTTTTTTTTAAGATATACAGGCAGCGCATGTGTGTGTCCCACGAAAATCTGCAAAAACGTCCCACCGGTCTTTCATTCCAAAGACCAACATCGGTCATTCGTCCAATTCGTGACAGCCGCCGAAAACCTAAACTACACTCAACCCTTCCGTCTTTTGTCCAAGAGTACAGTAGTCGTAAAGAAATAAAGGATCAACAGATTCAGCAAAAAATAAAAAAAAAAGAACATAAGCCGCACGCGATGACAAAAATAAACGAAGCCGCGACTTGAGAGATCTTAGCCTTTGAGTTTGTGCGGCAATCGGTTGCGAATCGACTCAAGAAAACCGGCATGTATATCTTAGCTCAATTCATCACGAGGCTCTTTTATCCCTCTTTCTCCCTTGCATCCTGGACCTCCTCTTATCTTTGGTTCTCCTCCATATTTTCTGTGGCGAGTTATGGGCTCACAAGCGCATTTACCTCCTCCTTCTCCTCCTCCTACAAATTGCCATGTCGTGCCCGCAGGAGGTGTCGCAGGACGGTACCCTATACCTTCTCCACCCTTTCTTTTTTTTCGCTCTCTTTCTCTCATTTCTCCCCTCGTTTCTTCTTTCTTTCGCTCTTACCATCCAGCGGCTCTTCGTCTCTGTCAACTTGTTAAGGAGACCTTCCACGAGTGCACCGGCAAATTTATGTCTCGATATGCACAGCTACGAGATCTGTTGACTATATACTGTTCCTCGCTTTTTTCTGCTCTGTACCGGCGGCTAAATAGTCGTTCAATAGCAGCTCGTACATTTTTCATTCGATGGAAGTGAAAGGCCCGTATCGATAGATAATTAAAAGCTAAATACTCAATCGAACGTAAACAACACTGGGTCATTGTGATAATTCCAGCAACTACGTGACCAAAAAACATCCCCTTCGAGAAAGAAAGAGACGCATATCTCCCCTTCGCGAAAGTGTTTTTCTGATGGTATTTCCTCTTGGCGCACTTGCTCTTCAGCATGAAAGACTCCCATAGCCTCACCCGATTAACTGGGCCGCTCACCTGAATAGTCCAACGTAGATCGCAGGAGAAGAGTCACGAGACGCGTCGGCGGTGCGTTTCAAGATGCTATTTTTGCATCACACGTCCCGACTCCCAAGGGAGAAGACACATACACACGAAGCGGTAAGAAGAAGAAGAGAAGGAGCCGCACCGAGGGAGGCAAGGAGGTTAGTGTATCGACGTCTCTAGCACACAGCACTATCGGGACGACTTTGATGCCGCATCGCCGAGTTCCCCTTCCCTTCCTCTATTACTATCCTCTTTTATCCGGATGATGCTTTGCGGCTTGTTCTCTCTTTTGCTCCTTTGCTGTGTTGGCTGCGTGCCGGCGATTTATCGACGTCCACTGCAAGTCCATGGACTGTGGCAAGAGGACGTGTACACAGAATTGATACACTTTCACCTGAAAAATGTCTGATATTTGTTACGTATGAATTGCTTTATTTACTTTTTATGATTGGCTTATGCTGGTTGAGCTCAGCTGTAAAATAGGTTTGTTGATAATTACTGGAAGTCGATCTTAAATACTCCAACAATTATTTGTATAGAATTAATAATGTTAGACTTGGTATTATCAGTACATTTTACAGAAAGAATTTGCATACGGCTAGAATAGGAATATAGGGTAATGTAATTCTTTGAAGACACAAGTAACTCGATACTTTCAACTCTTTGAATACAAGCCCAACTTTATTTTCCTAGAAACATGACACATAAGATTTGAGAAATAAGATGCAGCTATAATATGGTAAGCTCACACAGTATATAACCAACAGGTATTTGCAAGCGTGCAATCTAGATCTGTCTAGACACTCACACGCACACACTGCATATTCATTCATTTATTCTTTTATTTACAGCTGAACTGTAAAGTATTAAGCTGCTGACCATGATATTACCTTGTAGTTATGTATCTCTGCAACATACACGCGTAACTGCTCATTTAATCGCTACTCACTTGTCACGTCACCAGCGATGATACCTGCAAGCTTGCACACCACGCCAAGCATACTGCGTTAAATGACTTGTAAAAGGACAAGCTGAGATAATTTTTTTATTTTTTGTTCTCGTTAAATTGAAGAGGACATACTTAATCTGAAAAATTTTTATTCTCTGAGCAAATTGGCTTAACAATGAGGACTACCTTAATGAGCCGAGAGTAATTAAAAAAAAAAGAAGTAAAGCTCGATATCGCAGTTAAATCGGTATGGTCAAGGCGTAAATTTGAAAATTTGAAGCGACCGGTAGTTTAAGAGAATGATACTCACCGTTGAATACTTGTGAAAAAGTTGGTCTCTCAACTCGGCTACACGCGCGCGCGCGGTCCAGAAGCAGAAATTAACAAGGATGGAAGCCTTTTCTTCGAGTTAATTAAATTCTTCTCCTACTCCTGGCAAAAGTAATGTACTCTTGGGTCCAGGTTCTCTATCTTTCTCTCTTTCTCTCTTGAGATGAAGCTCGCTCGCTCATCCGCGAGAAGCTCCCAACCGTCGTCTCCATCTTTCTCTTTTATTCTCTCGTAGTAGTAGTAAGTACTAGGAGGTGTGTGCGCTCGTGAGAGACGCGCACGCAGAAGAGGAGGCGAAAGTTTTAAGGACTTTTTAAAATCCATTAGAGGACTTTTTAAATCCATTGCCCGGAAGCTCTTCCTCTCTCCTTCGTTCACGCGTATAGACTTTTTTTCTCTATTTCACTCTCTTGCCTCATAGTCACGAACTCGCATAATTTTTGCACAGTTGCGCGAGCACGCGCGCAACCGAGAAATATATATTGTTCGTTAGCCATCAGCCGCGCAAATTGTTTTTCTTTCGTAGATTTTTTTTTATTCTTTTACCTTCACTTTGCCTTTTTTGGTGTCTTTTTTTGTTACTCTACCGATCTCTAGCTTGTTCCTGTACGTTTCTTCGTTTTCGTCTAAGACAAGCTGGATAGTAGTAAGCTCGTAATGCTCAACGCGGTAATGGATGTGAATTGGGCTTTGTTTTCTTTACGCTTCTTGATTGCGATAGTTTCGCTATCGTTGGTAGTTACTTTGCTACTTGTGCAATCCGCGTTTATATAAAACGCCTCTCTGGACGCTTGAATTTACAGACGAGTGAATTATTTGAATTTCTTAGCTTTAGAGAGAGAAGGCATATATTTCGATGGTAATGTATTCCTCCTAATTACCGTAGCATGACACCTTTTTTTTTTATTCTACCTTTCAGACTTCTTTTCTCTTTTTTTTTCGAAAACCAGCATGATATTTATTTCCTTCAAAACTTTAAATCAAACATTATACTCACAAGATCTTATCTGGCGTCGAAAGGCAAATCTCAAATTTCTCAAAATTACTCAATCACTTCACCTTATTAGATTTAACAATAAAGCCAAGGCTTCTTCCAATTAGCGCGTGTACATCCAGTTAATCCTACGCGACGTTTCTTCCTAACGATAAATCGCACCTAAGATCAGCAAAATTGTAAAAAAAAATGAGTACAGAAGGTGGCATCCTATGATCGTCTACATCTAAAGCACACTCGCTGGAGACCGGTTGCACGCGTGCTTCATTAGGAGGGTTGCGTAATTGCTGAAGCTATCACATGAAAACCTGTTCTTCACCATTGGCGCCTCCTTTTCCCGTGACCGTGATCTCTAGAAAAGTATCTGAGAGAAAGAGGAGGAGAAGAAGGAGGAGGGAGATGACATGTGCGCCGAAAATTACCTGCATCGCTACCTTGTCACTCTCAGTCCTGTATGCAAATCCGAAGAAAGTTCCGTGCTCGTAAAAGGCAAGGAGGCTTGTGCCATTAAATTCTCGCGTTGTCGTCGTCGTCGTCGTCGAGGGCAGAGCTATAAAAAAAAAAAGAAAAGAAGGTTTATTTTCTTCTTATCGATGGTAAATTGTTAAAATTTATTTTACTGGTCCATAAATATCGGTCGAGAGTAAAGTGGCTCTCTCTTCCCCCCTTTCTTTCAGAATCGTTGTAGCCAATCATCCGATCTGCGCAGTAGCTACCTAATAATAAATTTCAATTATATAAAACGACTAATGCATCTGGTCGTAAAAAGAAATATGTATATCAAGTGAACTTTTAACGATTTATCTCGGTGAAAACATTAATAAGCCATCGGTTTATCATTGTGAAAAACGTAATAAAAAAAAAATTAAGCACTGATGGGTTCAGTTAGAAAACGAATTTACGAGTGTCTCTGATCAAAGTTGATAAAATGATGTATCTCACGTTCAAATGTGTCACACGCTTTCCTTAACCCCAACACACCAACGTTGATAAATCAAGCACTACGTCAAAACAAATTCTCCGGAAACTCATTTAAAGCCATTAAAGACGCATCCGCTTCTGCGAGTAGCAGTTAGTGTTTGAGACTTCTCTCTCACAACGCCAGGTATTAATCTTGGCGTTTTCACACCGCACAGGAGAGGAAGAGACTCATACACACAAGACCGCACAAAAGCGAGTGTTCTACAGAAAGATCACGTTCACTTCTCTCTTATCCTCCTTATTCCGCGTTCCATCTCACTTGGCCGAACGCTTAATCAGCTAAGGATGATCGTTCGTCTTTTTGACTATTTTTTCTTCTCGTTCTTTACTTGTTTCGAAATGGAAGTGGAGAAAGGTCAAGAGAAAGAAAGATTATGGAGTTTAGAGATCAAGATTTTCTCGTGGTAAGACGGTAATGACCTAACGACTGACTGCTCTGCGAAGACATGAGACGCCTATATAAGATGAAGATAAGCGCGAAACAGCTTTCGTTCCTGGCTTTGTCTTATGATTTTGCGACATTCCTGAATTTTGTCTGGTTTTTGGAGTCGTTGATTTTTTTCGTATGCTAATTTTCTGAATAAATTGTATTATGGAAGAAGAACTTTTGTAGAATACTACTGATATTACTTTCAAAAATATTATATACCAAATTGCATTTTTTTATCTAAAATTTTAAAATAAATCTGAAAATCATGAAAAAATAGCTCTTATTAAAAAACATCACTCAAAAACTCAAAAATAAAAATGATATTCTATTTTGTGGAGTAAAAAAAATACAATTGTAATAACATCACCAAAATAGCCGAAAAATTCCTTTCCAATCCCTGAGAACGTTGGTGGTTGAAAAAGAAAATCTTATCGTTATCACACTTCTTAAAAAAAAAAAAAAGAGTCATCACTATTCATCGAGGTCTTAAGACCAACGTAAGTCTGTGGTAGCTTAGACCGGATATGCACGTTCGCGCGTATATATACATATATACATGTATATTTTACAATTTGAATTTCAAATAGCTAATGCTGAGGATTACCCGCGAGCTTTACAAAGAGAGTCTCAACGCTCTTCCTTAAATTAGAATTGAAGATTCGTCTAATTTTGCTATATACGTCGCACGTCGAAGAAGGAAACTGAACTGAGTAGCTATTCCCAACCTTAAACATACTTACACAAACACACACACGTACAGATATAGTAGTAGGCTGGGCATATTAAAAACTTCAAAGAGCTGATTACGAGTGCCGCGCGCAAATTGTTCGGCCTGCAGCATAACCCTCCCTTCCGTTACTACTACTACTACTCCCTATTCGCGCAACGTTCATAATTCATCATTTCACCGAGATTTGAATAAGAAAGCTCTCTAGGGCCTTTATGAATTCTTGCGAAAGAGGAAACTCCCGGCTTCTTTTTACTTTATACCTACTATGCTGAATACGTATTCTTCTCAAAAATCTCCGCGTCCACTCCCTTATGTGTCTGTGTGTACCTACATAAGTCTGTTCATGACAGGGAGTTGAGGAAACAACGGCTTCTGTTTTACAACATCGCTGCAGTATTGCGATCAAAACAATGAAGCAGTTACGAGAATTGTGGTACTATTACATTGTCTCTTCTTTTGCTCGACTTTGCGAATTCACCCACCTATATTACATTTTACTGTGTTTATATGTACTATACGCTTATAAGTACACGGTGTGCCCAGAGGCCAGTTACAGAATACATTGAATACATTATTATATGATTTTAATTTTAAAGGCTTGTCTTGTAGCTATAAGCGCGTATACGTGCGACGTGTATACTATTTATATACACGAATGGATATATTTTGTAATGTCTTTCTCTCTTTCTCTTTCGTTGTTATTTGATAATTGAAACGAGTCTTTTGTAAAATCACATTTTATAAAGTTGAATTGTACAATTTCATTTTGAATCAACTTGGGTCAAAAGCATTTTTTTCATTTCAAAAATAGGGATTATAAAGGAAATGAAAAATTTTTCTGGATAGAAAATCATTTAATCCTCTCTTTCTTTTTATAAAAATTAAAATATTTTTTCTTTTAAAAAAACCACTAAAATTGAAAAAATCTCACACCTTCAAACCACACACAAAGTAAATCTCAAAAATGTCTCTATTCTAACAACATACCAACCTGTCAACTAACCAGTAAAAAAAAAGAAAGAAAAAAATGTAAATCTCACACATCCAAAACACACCACAAAAAAACCCACATTTCCAAATCCAAACCGTCACCAAAGCGCCCACCAATTAGCACGCATAACAAACAAAACAAAACCTCGGACACGTGCAAATTCGTCAAAATCCCAGCCTCCTAGGGTATCCCGTCCAGCATAGGTAGATACAGAAAGAGATGCCAGTAGTGGCACGTGCGAGCTTAAGCTCTCAAGGCCTATCAATCATCGTATTTCCGCGCGCGTAAGCAACACTTGTATACGCCCGTGTAAACTCGTTTTAGATTAGCCGCGCCAGAGACCAACCGGTGTGTAAGTATGCTTCTGTATATATAGATATGTGTGTGCATGAGTATATGTTACTCTATCTTCAGTTCCTTGCTTGCACTAGCGCCCGCAATTAATAAGGTAGCAGCAGCACGAGTGAGTCGCTTTTCAATCTGCCCGAGTAATCGGCCCGCTTTCCGCATCTCGACTTTTTGCTAAGAGAACTCGCAAGAAGAGATATTCCTGTATTTTTTTTTTTTTGTTGCGTGCGCGTCGTCCTGCTATCGGTCCACCGAGTTATTAAGCTCAACTGAAAAATTACTGTTATTAGATCTGTGTAGATGCAGTAGCGCGGCATAGCTGATCTGATAACAGGTGCTTACGTAATTAATTTATGATGTTTGGGCGTGCATATTATAATTATGTGCGTGTGTGCGCAAGTAGCTGAAGATTATTTGAAAATTGATCTGCGCGAATCGATTGCTAGATTGGCTTGCTTTACAGCTTGTTTCTAAGGACATCTATCTTTTTTATTATTTATTTCTTGTTAATTCTATATTTAGCAGGAGGACATGCGAGAGGTTTATTTTGATGGTACACCTTATAATCGAAGAATATATAATCCTCGCTTGCGTCATAATTAATTCAAAGACATGCAGGAAATATTTTTGAAAAAAAAAGAATCCTGACAGTATGCTTACAATGATACCACCATAAAAAAAAGAAAGAAAGAAGAAACAACATAACGATAGCATTTTTACATTGTGCATAAGCGGTGTTTTTTCCCCGACGAAAGTCTCCTTTCTCAGTGAAGAACATTGATATATATTTAATGCAATGACATTCCGAATCGCACACATGCACGAGCTGGACACAATAGCACGTAAATATCAACTGCAATATCTGATTCGAGAGCATTGCCGAAAATCCTGGCTGTCACCTACGTCAACTCTTTCCCCCTCCCCCTTTAAGGCGGGGTTTCTCATCCCTTTGTACAACGATAAGGGATTGTCGAAGCTTGGCAAAATACACGTGTATCCCTGTCAGCGACATTCCGTTGGATATACAGTGCTTGCGCACGCGGAAAACCCGATCTCCAAGAGCAGCGTACATACCGGTTTTACGCGCTCTCGCGCATACGTATGTATGTATGTACGACTTTATATATACTGGTGGATTGGCCGCACTTTCACGCGCCGACTGGTTCCGGCATCATGGTGTACTTTTGGGGACCCACTAGCCCACCTCGTTTCTTTTCTTTTTTTTTCTTTCTTTTTTCTTTTTTTGGGACTGGAAGGAGGAGGAGGAGTTGTGCGTTTTTTCGGTACTGTTCCAGAAAGAGTCGAGTGTACGGACATTGTATGTCTGTGTACTTTTACTTGGTCAAGAGGAAAGTATTGCTGGGGAAATCGAAATGTATAGGAGTGCTGGTTTTTTTTTATTTATTTTTTTATTGCTTTTTTGGCGTTAACTTTGCTGACGTATGCATCGTTGATGATTGCTCGTTTGAAGGAACTTGTTTGGGAACCGTTGATTGTTGTTGCATAAAGGGGAACTATCTTTATAAAATTTCTGATTGACAATTTAAGTAGATATACGATTTTATTGCCTTTTCATTGCTTTAAAAAGTAGTAAGGTTTACAATATCGAAAAAAAAACTTATAAATTATATACAATTAAAATCGAATTTTGAGTGGGTTAAAATTGACGAAAATTTTCAATTATACCAAGCCAACGGTTTTTTTTTTTTAAGTTTTTCGGATTCTCCAATCGTAATCTGCGCTTCAAGGCCACAAGGCTCAACTTACAACCTGTAATTGCCTAAAAATAGCCCGGATATCACGCGTCCAAAGTGTTAATTCCTTGCCATTTCTCGCAAGAAATCCATTAATTAACTATCCATCGAGATAAAAAAAAAATAATGATAATAATAATAATAAAAAGTAACCGGTTACACATCTACAATACCAAATTCACTTGTGTATAAAAATGTGTTGAAAAGCAGCAGTAGATACAACCTAAAAATTTTCGGCATAGCGAGATGAGATCAAAGCTTATACTCGCGTGGTTATGGAAATCGCGAGAGATCCATACAAAGTTCAAGTCAACTGCTTGAGAAGCTTAGATGTTCGTGCACGTCTGAGCATTGCTGCACTATACAGCAAGCCTTGGAAATTTCGGGCTGCGCGTAGCGCAAATAGACTGCTCTCCCGTACACATACGAACATCGTCGAGAGATTTAGCGACGTAAATATTTGCACGTGCCGAAGAAAGTAAGATAGAGTGAGAGAGTAAGTTTGTATTTTACTCAACTGTCAATAAATTGAGCTCGTGATGAGCCTATACTCTTGTAAATGTTGGATTCGTGGTACACATTTCAAATGTTTCTATTACGAATAATTTCTTTGGTAATTCACGAGGTGTGCTGGATTTTTGAGGAGCTTCGGTGATAATGAAAATTATTTTTGTGAGAATTTTATGAGTTTACCAGAGCTGTTTTTACGCTGTGTAATCTTGTTAGGAATATCTTGCTAGAAGATATGTACACACGTGACCAAAAAAAAGGATTAGAAGTAGTTTGACTAACTGTATAAATCAAGAAGACAATTTTTTTAGCAATTAAATTAACGGAGTTTAGTGTATAAATTTGCGTAGCTCTCAAAATATACTCTATTTAAATTTAAATAAAAAACCAAAATAATATTTTTAAATTATTATTATGTAGTTCGTAATTTAAAATGAGTTAATTTTTCATCAAAACAGTAATCAAACACGTTACTTAATTTTACATCTCCAAGACAATAGCACATCTTGCATTTAGTGCATCCACGATATAAACAACGTGAGAACTAAACCCGGCCAAGTTTACACAATATATGCTACGACCACGTCCTTAACCCCAATTTCCAAAGCGAAATTTTTTTTTTTTAGAGCCTTGTGCACAGAGGAAATTCTCGTGTCTCCGGCCAAACGCATAGCGCCAGCAAAGTTTATTTTATCGAAAACCTGCGGAATCAAATTCGCGGATTTTGCGAGAGCCCTCCTCCTTTGTTCTTTAACGCTTCTCGTCTGTGTGGGTACACTCGAGAGCTTTGCTTTTATTTCTGCTGAGCTCCAGAGTCGATTATTCGCGGAAGCAGATGTTTTTTGGTTTGCCTCTCAACGAGCTATTGTTCACCAGTTACGAAAGTTTATTGTTAGTTCTTTTTTTGCGCTCAATTTTTCTAGATAATTTAATTTTTAAAGATATTTTGCTATGAACTTTTACAGTTTAATTGTGTGGTTATAATAAACAAAAAAAAAAAAAAAACAATTAATTTTAAAATTCAATTATAATCTCTTACGATGCAATGATTAAGAATCGAAAGTGATTTATAAATAAAGCATGACTTCAAAAGTTTTCAAGTTTTTCTAGAATTATATTAAAAAAAAATCAAAAACATTTATGTGAACAAGCACAACGGGTGAATTCTTAGCGTAAGTGCGTTAATAACCATCGCCATGAGCTGGAGGCGCCGGTTTCGTAGTCCAACGCTAAGAGGCTTTTTGACGCCTCTTGGTACCGCACCACACACCGGAAACTCTGTCTATCCAACAACGACGTCGGCCACCTCGAGACGTGTCGACTAGGCTAATCGGCCAGAGGCAGCCTTCCTTCTCTACTCTCCCTCTCTGACTCTCTCAGCTTTGTCTGCCACGTTCAGCGGCGTAATTGATTCGGGGGCACACAGGATCGATGAATGCCTGTAGTTGTCTATCTCTCTCTCTCTCTCTCTCTCTCTCTCTCTCTGTCACTCTCTCAGGGGTATCGAACACTGCGAGATGAGAATTGATGTTTTTGGACGATAGAGGCACGTTTTTATTATATTTACTTGAATTATTATAAATTGGGCACGTATGAGTGATAACGTCTTTTATGATGACGAATCTGTCTAAATATTATTTTGCTTGTTACTTTAATTGAAGTATTGGTGTCGAGAAAATTAATTAAGCACGAAATAGAATTATTTTTAACGTTTTATGTTTAAAAAATCTTGTTAATTTGTCTGGTTAATTAGAAAGGTAAATAGAGAAGAATAAAATTAAACTTGGACAAATATACTCTGTGTTAAAAAGTATATTGGCAAAGTGAAAAAAAAAACATACTGTTGTCTGAACGGTCCCGTCTGTTACTACTAAGCCCCAAAAATATTCGGTCAATATTTACCAAATCCTTGAACTCTGTTCTTTAAAATATTTCATTCTCAATTTATTTTCATAAAATAAACTTGGAAATAAAATTCAATGATGAATTTACGTGACGTTGAGTAACTACATACTAGTACACGCGTTGTTTTTGCTAAAGAAATGTTCGTCAAAAAGCAAGCGTGCTAATTTTTTTTCTCACGAAATAAATTCACCTTCCATCTGATTTAGTAAGATTTCTCGTATGCTAACACGAAGATTCCTTGATCTTGAAGTCGCGCGTTTAACATCCTTTCGTCGTCGTCGTAGTCGTCTTCTCTTAATTTACGAGAACACCGGCTATTCTTCATTAATAAACCGCCGTAGTTATAAATTCTAGGTGACTCGTGGAGCTCAACCGTCCGCACCTCATTATTTCTCATCCTTTTCTTTTTATCACCGCGTTACAGAAAAAAAAAAATAATTCCTTTCACTAACGGCGAACGTGTACGTCACCCACTGAGGATTAAATTCGACCCAACCAAGATGACAGTTTTGAGAAATATAGTCGCGATTTTCGGTACATCTATTCTACTTACACACAGCCGATCTACTTGTCCATATTACCATCATTGCCCATGTCATAAAACACTCGTTTCTTTCACATATTATATTCAGGCATCAAACATTTTTAAGTCTCTTCAAAGTGCCGCAGGCCAAAGTAAAAATCATTTATATCACCAAAACCATATCACCGTCGAAATAGCGAGCATAAAACCGTGGTCACGTCGTTGCTCTTACGGTCCCCGGAAGGCGTCGTAAATCAGCGATCCTCGTTTATTATTCCTAAATCAATCAAGAAAGTAAGTCACATCCACTCCCTCTTTCTCTCTCTTAAACATTTAACCATACAGCCTCCTTAATTTTTTATCGAGTGGTCGATTTTTTTCCTTCCACGCCTGCTTTTCTCTCTTTTATCCCAGACTAGAAAAACATTATATTCCAGCTAGCACATGTAATGTTCGAGCTTCCATTCTTCTTCGCACACGTGAATCCAAGAATTTCCATCCGTAGATTTATCGCTGCGAGTCTTATCACACGGTCGTATCTCAGGGAAACGATGATACGGATTCGACCATGGTAGCCCTACAGCCCACTATATTCTACCGGAAAATTCGATCTCGAAATCGCACCTACAAGTAAAATAAGATAAAAAGCAAAAAGAATAGGAGGAGGAGGGAGATTGAGAGTCTTTGTTCGGCAGCGTTGGTTTTCGAAACCTCGTCTTGGCAGCCTGAGCTAGGAATCCGAGTCTCTCGGTTGCGCGGCTTTGTGCGTTTTAATTACGCTCAGGAGAGAGAGAGAGAGAGAGAGAGAGAGAGAAAGGGGGAGGAAGGGGGGCCTTTTGTGATTGGCCGCCCGGATATACTCGAGAGGGAGTTTCAACACTCGTATGCATAAACAAACTCTTGGGTAATTAGTAGTAAGCTTACTGCAGTTTTAACGTCAAGTTAGTATGTAAATACATATATACACAATGTGGCGACCTGTCTTTAATCACGACTATACTTACACGTTTTTTCTACCTTCACCCTCTCCTTAATTATCAAATTTAAATGATTTACAACATCAGTGCTCCAAAATGTATAACGAACTGAAGATTTGATTTTTTATAGAATTAAAAAAAATTAGTAAACCCAAGAGTAAACCCTAATCAACTATAATTAAAAAGAATCTCAGTCCAAAGACTATTTAAGCCTGTAAATTCTATGCACTCGCGGAAATCTTTTGCACAAGCATGATACAGCAAGAGAGCATAGCCTATACTCTTCATATCCGCCAGTATACAACACACAGCGAGCACAGGCGCGCATCCTCCCGCATTCCGCAAGCGCTCGCGCAAACAAACGCACGCCCACACTTTACGGCACTGCATATACATATGCCCTGGAGGTGCAGGCGCTGGAATCATCAGTCAGAAGCAGAAACAGTCCTCTCTCTCTCTCTCTCTTTCTCTCTCTCCTCTTCCATCCCACCAGCCAGCCAGTTCTCTTCCCTTGAGATACGTATCTTCGGTCACGCTCAAACAGTCGGAGATTAACGAGTCGCATTAGCCGGGCGACGCGAGCGCGAGGAGCTACACTGCGGTAGCACTACCACCATATACATACCTGTACAGGAAATACACACGTGGAATATATACTCTAGCGAGTTGAGTATAGTAGTAGTGGTATAGTAGAAGCTTCCGCGTATATTATCTAAGCGCGTCATATGCGCGCCGCTACCGGATTGTTATCTGCTGCTGATGTTGATGTTGATGCCAGCGTGAGGCTGGTTGGCTGACTGGCTGGGCCCACCGCAACGACGGCTACTGTCCGAATTATCAATTTAATTTTATTAATCGAGCTATAGGTACGCGCGAAGCTCTCCTGTACATGATTAGTCTGCCTGTAAAATATTGCCGAGGTGTATAATAATGCAGGATGTTTTGTTCGGTGTGAGGTGAAAAGGTGGGTGTTGGAAGTACTGCATGTGGATTATTCTGCTGATGTCCCGGAACGTGTGAGACTGGATATATGAGATGTAAAGGAGGATTTGTAAGCAACGGCTTGATGGAAAAATTTTTATGGGGGGTCTTTTTATGTTACTTGGTATAGTTAGTTGGAGATGAATTGAATGATTCAATGAAATAATGTTGAGGAAAATTTCATGATTGAAACGTATGGCTAGAAATTAAAAAAGTTCCTTCCGGTGCGCTAGTGTAAAAAGTTTTTTACGGACTTTTCCTTGTACGTGCTTTTCAGTACGACGGACTTTGTCGTTTCAAGAAAAACAAACACTTCTTATCGACTGTTTTTATACGATAAAATTTATTGTTTTGACGACATTACATTTTTATACTTCGTTGACTTCAATTCGAATTAATGGCTATTTGAAAAAAATAGTGTTAATTTTTTGTATATTTGCAATTAATTAATTTTTTTTTTATAATCTGTTATAGTCACGATTGTTGTTTATTATCACATAATAATAACTATTACATCTTGTAAAAATTTTAATTAAATAATATAAAAATTTTAACGATCTTTAAAATAAAAGAAAAAAAAGTTGTCATACTAAAAATCGATTATTAATTGAGGAAACTATAGACGACGACCACACCAAGAAGATAAATATATTTAAACGTCTAATTCACTTAAAAACCTCAGCTAAATTCGATGTAAAACGAAACCTCTTTCTCTCCACCCAACGAGCGTCAGTACAAACAAGTGTCCTTGTCCCTCCTCCCCCTCCTGTTCTTCTCACAACTACCGCAACCGCCCAAGACCATATAATTACGTACACGCAAAGCCACCCGCGGCTGCCGAGATAGTAGCAGCAGCACTACCGCAGTATGCTCGGTTATAAAAAAAGTGTCCCCTCTCTTTCTCTCTCTAGTCAGCACAGTCGACCTCAATCGGCAGGAGGTTTTCGAGGACGCTGGTGCATCATCCGATGAAACTGACGAAGCGTGCGCGCGGGGCTATATAATAGTTTTGCCGGACAATCTGAACCTTGCCACCCTTGAACTTCCGCCTTAGGGCGGTGCTCTCTCTGTGTTCGTGTCTGTGAGCACAGGTGCTCCTGGTTGTTTTTTGTCTGTACTTTTTGTACTCGTGATCGGTCGTGCATCCCGTACTTGTCTGTTGACCATTTTATAATTTTTTTTTTCTAAATGAAAAACACAAACAAAGAACTCTACAGGAAAACAAGGAAATTTGGTGGGAGAGTTTAAGTATTTTTCGTGAAAATAGGCTTTAGGTTAATCGGAAGTCATTTGGTTTACAAAAGTATTTCAATCATTGATTGCTCTTTTTGGAAAACAAAAAGAAAAAAGAAAGCAAAGTAGTGTTGTAATACTAACGAGAAAAAAAAAAGAAAAAACCAACAGAAAAATTAGAAAGAAAAAAGGTTGTAGCTTGTAATATAAGAAAGAATAATAACAGTCTGAGTTTTGAGAGAAAATTGCATATTGTGATGTATGCACATAAGCACAGACAAGGCAAGGACGAGGCAGTAAAACAAGCGTCTAGGAGACATCTCTCTGCGATGCAATTTGTATGTATGAGGATATAAGACTTACACTTTTTTTTTATTTAATGGTCAGTTGACACCGTCCAAGGACATTATGAAATACCTGTAGAAAAATACCTAAAGCATATATAGGCGTATTACGAGGTACGTAAGACCAGTTCATTGACCATACATTGCAAGATTTTCCGTTACGCTTTTTTTTATGCAATGCTTACCGCATGCGATCGTTTGATACTTATCATCAACGATTTGTTTATCATGATCAAGAAAAATAATAGCTAACAAAAATTATTGCTGTATAATTCCTATTTATCAAATTAGCAATTCACAAGCAAAATAATAAGTTATTTTGCTGTATAAAAATTATTACAAATTTAACGATTTTTAAATCTGAGTTCATCGCTGAAATATTTGACAGCTCAAGCATAAATTTTAACATTTTTTTTGCTCGCGAATCGTAAATTATAAAAAAGTTGAAAAAAAAAGTTATTTTAGCAGCCTATTATTCAAAGTATAAATATTTTGACGTAGTGTCTTTTATGAATAAAAAGCCAATATCAGCCAGCATCGAATAATAAAAAAAGCAAATAAGAAATAAAATAGACTGTAGAATAAGAGAGACACTGTAACTCGATTATGAAACTTAATAACGTAAACACGTATATTCCGCGTGCGTCCATTAAGAGGACACATCGATGCATATTATCTTTCTCTTTCTCTCCTCTATATACTTTCCCACGTATAGTTGGGCTCTCTCCTAAACGGCGGCAAAGTCGTCTCGAATATCCCTGCCGGGCTAGCAGGAAGCCCTGGGCACGCAACAGGTCTGAAGAGGCGAGCTCACTATAAGTAAGGCCCGAAACTTACGATCCTGATATGAGCAGTGCGCACCAAGCGAAGAGGAGAATGTGAGTGCATGTGCGTATGAATGTATCTGTGTGTATGTATACACACATGGGGGCCCTCGAGGCCTGCCCGTCTCCGCTTTGCGCTTACTCCCACTACCTGACACACAGCAGGCAGCTCCCCCATTGTACAGTCCCAGCGTGATAGAGCGAGTGAGACGGAGCGAGCTGGGAGCCCCATCCGGCCGCTTGAGCGGCGGCGGCCCCAGTCAGTTGCCGCTTAGAGGCCCGACGAGGCTAAGCGAGAGGACGTACCCGTACGCTCCCGATATACACTTTTGCTAACTCGGATTCTCAATTGCTGCCTCTACGTTTCGTTCTGGATTTTGATAATTTTTTTTTTTTCAAGTTTTGTTTTTTGTCCTTGCTGACGTGATCTTTGTCGGAGTTGTGACAAGTTTTGGTGGTTGAGGTCGGTTTCCGGCTTGGATATAGTGTTGTTCGTGGAAATGGTGGAGGAAGTTGTGGGGGAGGATCGGTTGTGTGTACGGAACGGAGTTCTTGATATTTCGTGGTCATGAGATTGCTACCGGAACATCATGCCTCCCTACTGGTAAAATAATTTTTTCTTTTTTTTTTATTAAATTAATTTTAAACGAAACTAAAATATTCTTACAAAAATGTTCTTCTTTTACTGGCCATTAATTAAATTTATATGAATAATACACTAGTACATTTAAGTAGTAACAGATTAGTTGTCTGGATTAAAAAATTTAGCCAAAAATTAATTTTTTAAGTAGTAACAGACAAATCGGTAGGACAAGACAATTTCGCAATTATGATTTGTTTAATCTAACATTTAATTTTTTTTTCAAGTGTAAGAACAACTTTATTATTTTGTAGTTTTGAACAGTTTTTCTTAAAAAAAAATTTGTTTAAAAGTATTAATCTTAAATGAAACGTGTTCTTTTTCTACGTACGTGCTGCACATCATTTTAGTTGCAATATATGTATTACGTACACGACAGGGAACGTTTTGCGGTGTCAACAAAAAAGTTGGCACCGGTAGTCGAATGATGTAGTTACAGTCTTCTAGACATTTACTTTAGGAACTTCAGCGCTGCTTATACCATTACTTATTCGACGTAAAAATTCTTTAGCACAAGCATAATAATAAGTAGACAAACAATACAATACATTTTATTGAATGAAATACTTTTGGGATATCTTAGAAAAAAAACATTGCTTCATGTTTATACCAATTTCTGTACAAACAATAAAAAAAAAATTCCTTGTATAAAATTATTGCAAAATAAAGGTTTATTTACATTTTATTTGATTACGTTACAAGAAAATTTATTGCTGGCAAGAGGACACTACATGAATTTGCAAGTAAAAAAGAAAAGAGAAGAAAAAAAACAATGAAAAATATTCCGAAAAACCAATGCACCACACCGATATATACGACGCGTGCATTCTTAAAAACATGCGATCATAGCAAAAAAAAAAAAAAAACTTTCTAAACCTTTAAAAAGCTTGTGGCCGTGCCACGCTATAAAACATGGCAGAAGAGTCTTCTCGGTGCACGAGCGAATAAAACAAAGACATTAATTTATAACTGTCGCCCCTGGGGTCTCTCTCTCTCTCTCTCTCTCTCTCTCTCTCTCGCGAGCCTCACTACTCATGAAATGTTGAAATCGTGTACCATCTCCTTGCACTCGCGCGCGCGACAATATTTTTTTTTTTTTTACCTTACCTTCCGTTTGCGCATGTTAAGACTCGCAAGGCAGAAAGAAAGTGAATCTGCGCGTATATACGTATTATGAACGTGAGGCGCGTCGCAAAAACACCACTGGCGCCGTTTTAATCTTCTCCACATCTTGCCGATATATCCCCCATAAAAGAAAGAAAAAAAAAACAAACCCACACAACAACGGCAAACATTGAGAACGAGTGCAAAAAAATACATATACGCGATAGGACATTAAAGGGACGTCGTCGCGAAAAAGTATATGAGGAAAAAAGAAACAACAAAAGAGATAAGGAAAAGCGCATCGTTGCACAACCTGCTCGCGATGCTCTTCTAGAAAGTTGTTGTAGGAGAGCCGGAAGAAGGAAGAAGGTGCTGGAGAGTATATATAGAGTCCAATATTCCACGCGACACATACACAATTTTGAACTTCATCGATATACACTCACACATACCCACGAGTATGTTCCTCTTCTGAGACGACTTTTGCTGCTGCTGTTGCACGCGATCTCGCTCGATCCCGTTTCTCCCTCTCTTTTTGGACTCCAGATATCCGGCCGATCTCACTCTCGCGCTCTCTCGCTTACGTAAGGTTGAAAGAAAGAGAGAAAGAGAGAGAGATCCCCTGTTGCGACCGACGCGATCCCGTAGAGATATCGTCGCGACGGGAGGAAGCTAAAAGTTTCGTTGCTTCTGCGCAAGCGATTCTTAATGCGCTTCGTGCTGTCGTATAATTGCCTTTTTACCTCAACCCATATCCCATCTTCTTTGGAGCGAATCTTCCTCTTTTTATTTTGTATAACGGTTTATCTGCTGCGTTTCATTTACTCGATCGCTAATTTTTAGCCCTACCGCAAGGGCGAATAAATCATATCCGAAGGATCGATGCAGAAGTTTTACAGATGAGCAAAGAGAAAAAAAAATATAACATTAATATTGGTATATCGGCAAGATATTCAAATCGGTCTCTCTTTTTTTTTTAACATCGCAGCAGCAGCAAAACAATCATTAAAATGCATAAAAATATTTTTCATTCCGATCGTTGATTTCGTAAGCGAATTTAATATTCAAAATGAGCAAGAATTCATCAGAGAGGATATTATATCGAGAATAAAAGACTCTTGCATTCCTGCTATTCAAATTAAGACAAGTTCAGTTGAGAGTCAAAGTCACATATCGAATCCCATTCACACGTCATTGTATTTCCACTCATGCACTCACCAGCCTTGCATTATCAATATTTCCCGACTAAAGGCATGGAAAATTCTTTTTTCATTGTCCTTTTTTCTTTTATACGCTGCGCATCAGCGATGCAACAGGTGACGCGGGACCGGGCGCGCATCTGAATAATTGGTTGGCTGGATTGGAGGTTGCCGAAAGAGAGAAGGGTCGGCTGTATTTATCGACTTTTTTATTCTTCGTTTCTCTGCAGAGCCGTACTGTGTGTTATTCCCATACTGTAGTGCCCTTTGGGAGAAGTTATAGAACCATTCGAGTGTTGGCCCATGAAACTCGATCGTCATCCACACGTACCTGCGACAATAACACACATTTATAGAAAGAACTTAGAATATACCCCTCGACTACAAGTAGATGCATACGACGGAGTAGCGATGAGGTGCAGGCAGTGCATAGAGAGAAAGGAAGAAAGGGGCCTTTAACATATTTTGGAGGAAAATACGTGACTCTCGAAAGTGTCTACTTCGTGACCGTACGTGCAAAAGAGCAGTTCTCTGAGGGGAGCGACGACGTCGACGACTCGCTGATTTGGAAAAAGTGACGGCAACTACTACGACTCGACGCGAGCATAGACGGACGCCTTTGTCTCTCTCTCACACACCCGCTTATATATGTATGAGTGTGTGTATCTGTATACCTCGAGCTGCAGCCTCGAGAGCTATTGTGTGAGAAAGCGCGCGATCAAAAGCGATAGGCATCGCAAGAGCTCAGCTGATATATCCTATTTCGGATATGTCGCGCGCTTACAAATTTTTCACTCTCTCTATCTTTTATTTCCAAGGAAGGGGATGCGCTTGGCATTTAGACTAAAATGCTGTTTTTGTTTTCTTAACACTATGGAAAGGAGAAGAAGTAAGGATGAGAAAAGCAAGTGAGAAGTTTAATTAAATCTCGGGCTTATCGTTTGCTCGTAAATTTAAAATTTATGTATAATAATAAATGATATTATTGAGAGATGAGGTGAGGAGGAAGGGGGTAAGCTTGGGAGTCATGTTATTATAATTGTAAGTTGGTTGCTTTTTGCAATGGATGAAAAGTTGATAAATTGAACACGATTAAATTGAAAGAGTTTTCGGTGTAAATCATGTTTGCGCGTATTGCGTATACCTACATACGTATGTGTGTATATACGGCTGCTGTCGCTCTTACTGCTGTTTCAGCCGATTTTTATCGTGTAATATTTAATCGTTTATTAAAACGGTAGTTTTTTAAAATTATCAGTCGATGCTCTTCATTTAAAAAAGCATTAACGTTTTCTAAAGTTTGAGAAGAGAAAGAGAGAGAGAGAAAACACGTAGCTGGCCCAGTTTTTTTTAATTTGAATTTAATAAACGTGTTCACAGTTAAAAATCCTCTTCTCATTCCCCTTCTACTTTTATATACACCTCAATACTTCAATTTAAACTTCATTTAAATTTTTAATTTTACCTTGCATTTACGTTGCAATTGAGATATTTTTTCAAATAATTACATAAACAAAATCTAATTATTTTTTTCTCTTTTTTCTGTTACAGGTAAGTCAGATCAGACACTAACTCGACTACACAAAAGTACAAAAAAAAAAAAAAAATCATGTTAATCGGGGTACACTGGTAAGTTTTACTCATCACGCCGAAACAAATGAAAAAAAAAATTCAAGTCTCGCAATTATCAGTAATTTCTCCAAAACCATAAAACCCAGCCGTGCTCATATTAAGCTCTTCTTACACAAAATAAAAAAGAAAAAAAATTAACCAAAAAATATACTGTATACTCCCTTTTTGCACCGCATCTTCTCGAGAAACTTTGAACGTTGAAACTTAATCTACCCTTTTACGATTAACGAAAATTAATCGTAAATTAATGCGTCGTCTTAGAGATTGGCCGTAATAATCGTACAGCTAGTTTATACGTAGCGCATAACGTAATGACGGAAAATTGCGTCTCATCTTAGCATCAAAAAAGAGCTATGAAAAGACTGAAGTTTGCTTTTTTTTTTCTCTCTCTCTCTCTCTCTCAATTATTGACGCGCGTGGCTTGCAATTAGTGTTTTATAGGCTCAATTTGGTTCCGTGATTTCGTGTGTCCGCTGAGCGAGCGTCTTTATAGAGACGCCGGGTGTTGTTGATGACTTTTGAGAATCCATTGTCATCCTTGAGACTTGACAATCTTACAATATGTCGACCCAAATTCACATGTTTATTAAACCGTTTGTTCGAAATAGATTAATAGTAAAGTAGATCTTTGAATTTCAAATTATTTTTACCGTAAATTAAAAAAAAAAATTGTTAATTCTTAATGAGAGATTGTTTTTGATTTCAAATTATTGCACCATTATTAACTCTATTTTTTCCTTAATTAAAAATAATTTTCTTCACAGATTAAAAAATAAAACAAAACTATTTAATTTAATTTTCATTTCAATCTAAAATTTTAAAAGCTATTAATTATGCATTAAGGTGTGTGTGTGTTATGGTGTACATGTACAAAATAAGCATGTTGGCTTAATCAAATACAAACGACTTGATCGTTGCAAATAAATCGTATCAATCGCATTTACGCATACAATTTGTTCGCGAAAGTCAAGTGTGTCTATCGCTTTGTATCTATACGGGTCTTGAATTCTTATTTCTCCGAATGCATTCCAGCTATCATTAAATGTAAGCAATTCTTATATGTACTCTCAGTCAGCTCAAAGAATTTCAAGAACTTCCATTTGATAACTGATTGCACGTATTAAAGTTTCACTTGCGAAGATTAATCTGCAGCGAACGTCTAAACTTCAATTTTTCAATGACAAGCAGCACAGCAGCAGCTTTAACAAAACGCCAACTATCTACACAAATTGACCTTGCTAATTTGCAAGTACTTATATATTCCAAGTAACAAATTAACATTGATACAGGACACAAGTATACTTTTTTTTACATTCAACAACCTAACAATATCTCTCGCCTTTATTGCGTTCATTACGAAACAGCATTAAAAACGCAAATCTCTCCCCCCCCCCCTACACACACACACATATGCCTCTCATTATCCTACCATCGAAATTCATCTCGCTGCCGGCAGCACAGTTATAAATCAATTACAAAAAGGACCCAGATATAATGTATATACTACGTGTATACCACCTCCAATAAAGAAATCAATAACAAGAGGGACTAAGCCGAAAAGGAGTATAGAATATAAGGAGGTAGTGCTGCTACCTGGTCCTAAATCACTTCTTCTCTTACCAATACAGCCCGTAACCCAATTCGACCCTCCCGAAACGTCGATTAATAATTTTCTCCGGTGGCCCATGTCGCGGAGAGCTCGTATTACTTTGCGGGCACGGACACATCGCGTATAGTTTTCTGTGCCAGTTCTCAAAGGTAGTGGTGGTGGTGGCATTATTCATATACGCCATGAGGCCGTAGGGGCCGGTAGGAGCAGCAGCAGCAGCAGTAGTAGAGCTTGGGCTTTGGTGTGCACGCGCGATAAAGCCCAGCCAATATATCACTCAAACCGTCGACTTTTCAATTAACCAAAAACGCGTCCTTATATATGTATATTCGGGACGACGAAGTCGGAGCGAGAGGAAGGATGAAAAGAGAGTACCTATATAATAGGCGCCCCGAAGCACCGCAAGGGAGGGTAGGGAGAAAAGGAAGCACTGCGGCAGTGTGTATGCCTTCTTCTTATTCTCTTCTTCTTCGTCCCTTTTCCATATAGCAAGGCTGGCCGGTGCAGGATCGAGTGGGACCGTTTTGGAGCTGCACCGCTTATTCTCTTGGTTAACTCCAACGGACTTTCACCTCGGCAAGAGACTGGGAGACAAGCGCGACGAGTTTGTAAAATGTGGGAGAAGAAGAAGGAGGAGGAGGGTAGAGAGACAGTGTCATACCGCAAGTGTCGTCGTGTCGTGTCTGTCCAACGAGCCCTGTTAGCCCCGTTCCAAGTCATGTAGTCTGCTAGTCAAGCGAGAGAGGCTTTTATTAAATTTTCGAGAGACCTAAGCAGCCATATACAGTCGCGTCGGTCCATTTGACTTGGTGGCGGTCGTCGTCTTAGAGGATTTGCAATTGGATTTATTTTCATGACTATAACGCGAGAAAGTGACTTTACTGCGGGAATAATATATATGTACTGTACTGGTGGTGCTAGTGGTGGTGATACCACTGGAATGTCGATATACATAAGCAGTAACTGACTTTTCGGCTTTGGTTAGAAATGAGAATAACGCGCGAGCGGGAAGCTTGGAGACTTTGTGTGAGAGAAAGATTTCACTGCATTAGAAGAGAGCGTGGGCTGGTTATATGTGAGAAAGAGAAAAAGAGACTGGATAACGCGAGCGACTATAGTGGTGTGCATTGCAGCAGAGCTAAATATCCGCTATGAAATTTAAAATTTTGACGTTAAAAGGGTCGATGAAGTGAAAGTTTGTTATGATCGCAATGCGTATGTATGTGTATATGTTATGAACTTCTTCTCACAAGGGTATATTCAGAATTTAAAAAAAAAAAAAATCGTTCGAATAATATTTCATGCCACAGATATAATACAGAGGATATCCATTAACTGTGAATTTCTATCACACATAAATACGTAGGTTAATATATATAAAATCCGAGGAGAGAAAGATAGAATAGTTGCCGTTAGACGATTGTTAGGCTCTAATGCGATCGACATAAAATCTACCTGCAGCTCGTAAATTTAGGATAACTCAATTAATTAAATTAAGCACTTACAAAAGCATGCGCATACGTATATATATAGACTTTCTTTTTATTCTCATGGTAACACATACAGATACAGTCAGTGGTGTTCCGTTCCTTTTTTCTTTAGAAAACGAAAATTCGATTAATCATCGCGCACAGCAGAGAGTAGTTGTAGTAGCGTACCTTCACGATATGGTAGATATATATAGAGGCCATGGGCTAATCTGTTTACAGAATCACAATGAAGTGCAGCTCTCTTTCTCGTGCCATTAGGCCGGTGTCCGCTAGTCCGTAGAGTGAGTATATACCTCGACGAGAGCGTTGAAAAAGAAGAAAAAAAAAAGAAGAAAAATAAAAAATATAATAAAAAGGCTACAGAGAGTATAACGGTTTGGAAGGCTTTTGGGCCACGCGTCAGCCGCGCCCTCCTCCTCCTCCTCCTCCTCCCTTTTGACGTGTGCAACTTGAAAATCATCCACTGTATAGGTGCGTGTATTATAGGATGTTGGGCGAATCGAAACTTTGTGGCTGGTTTGATCGGCTTGGCTGTCAGGTCGCACGTCTTTCACGTTTCATTAATCGGGATGCCAACACATACACACATACAAGCTGATGCCTCGTTCTCGGCTTGACGAGAGATTCTGTCGTCGAAGCATTCCTTCAATTAGACTCGCTGCTGTTGGCCAAGGCCATACTCTCCTGGCACCAATATATTATATATGTATCTCGTGGGATTTTATTCCGTAAAAGAGGGCATATTTACAGTTCTTTCTCAACAATGTTTGCTAATTTCGATGATGAAGGCTACAACTTTTTAATATAATCTTTTTTTTCCAATACCAAATTGTTTGCTGTTGTTGTTATTGCAAAATCATACTGATTTTGAAGAAAGTTTGATACACTTAAAATTAACAAGTTGTCAGATCTTTACAACAATCTTTCTCTTTTATCAACAACATAGCAGTGAAAACAGCATGAATAATCAATAATTTAAAAAAATTTGAAAACATTAAATCTTGTTATCACTTTTTACTATAAATAATATCGATCTCCTCGTGCTTCCGGACAGTCACCACATACAAGTTATTCAATTTCCTCGAGAAGTCAAGATTGGTATAACGACATCCAGCCTAGCAAATTTACCAAAGCCCAGGACCAACACAAAGGTGGTTTCCTAGCTACTCACATATGTACACACGCGTGTGTCGTAATCCTGAGTACACGTATCCCTTTTGAATTTTTTTTATCGACTGAAAATCGTCGTTGTTACATACAACTGATAAAATAAGCGTAACCCACGAAAAGAAAAAAAAGAATCCGGCAAGCTCCTGCGTCTGATGGAGTCCTTTTGTGTGTTGCAGGATTGGGCTAGTTTTAATTGAAAGTGAGTAGTAGTAGCACAATCGTGAAATAATGCAATATACTGCGAGAGAGGAAAAAGAGAGTGGTAAAATTTTACAAGAGGGGCTAAGTGTGGCGACGCGTTGGAAACGCAAATGGTTTTTCGAAAGAGGGAAAGAACTGATAAGGAGATTGAAAGGGATTGATGTATGTTTGTAGTTTTTAGAATAAGAAATTCACGCCTTTCTGTGATTCGGTCGATTGATACACGGAGCTCGATTGAAATCTGATTTAATTGTGTTTTCGGTTATTTTTTTTTTAAGCTACGCTGACTTTATCATACTTCTGTGTGTGTGTTTATGCTTTTTGCCACACCCCAGAGAAGGTGAGCGGGCGAGATAAATCATGTCCGATTTGCGCGCGTTATAAAATGGTGGGGTTCTTTTATTCACGCGTGGAAAGGAAAATATCGTTGGAACTTGAACAGCTGATATTATTTTTTTTTTTTTTTTCATTAAAATGTATACATACTCGGTTGAAAACATGATTAGGAACACGAACACGCCGTGAATTTATGAACGATTATACATTTGCTGTTTCGATCGATCTATACAAATTACTCTTTTCATTTCTTAATCGACATATCGACCTCATTAAGTCAATCGATGAAATCAATCTATCAAGGTAAAAAAAGCTCGCTAACCTATGAAATTCTCGATAAGTAACTTAAAAAAGAAAAAAAAATCATCAAACTACTCGAAGTCGAATTCCATGGCACACGCAAGCCCATAACAGTCGTGAATCAACCGAGTGAAAAAAAAAACAAATTTCCCGGATGCGCGAGCTATACGAGCTTTTCTCATTAAGCATACACACACTCACACACGGTGTGGTTATGCGCGCAGGAGTTTCCACAGCTGTGTCGTATGGAAGGACTGGGCCAGTATGGGCTAAGCTAACCGCGGAATTTTCGGAATGCCATTCGAACGCTCTTGCCGCGACCAATTAGAGGCGTTAATTCCTAGCTGATTTACGATTTGAGGGTGGCGTGTGACCTCTACTGCTGCTGCTGCTGCTGCTACTCTTTGGATATCTCTGCACTCTCTTGCGTCACCCGATAGCTGTAACGATCGATTTTAGCGATCATCGAACGGAATATTTTCGAATCATTGGTGTAGTTTTTGATTTCAAAAAGAAGGTAGGTTGTCTTATTGACTGAGCTCATCGATTTATTTCATTCGATCTATCTTCTTTTTTTTATCGGTCGCCTCAAGCTATCGTAATTTAAGCTGTCATACACCAGCGATTGTTTCTCCGCGCCTCGTCGAATACTGTGGTTTGTTACGCTTGCTTGATTTTTCGACGAGGGGAAAATGAATTTGAAAATTACTTTTATTTCTTAGAAGCTCTGTAATTCTAATTTTCTTTTGTTTTCGAGTACTCGGTCTATAAATATATCAATTCAATCTATTCTATTATATCACAGTTTTCTATGTTACACATAATACACATATACGCCCACGAAAATTACTTTCCTCGTAATCATGACACATACACCGCAATAAAATTTATGCATCACCCGGTAAACAAATAAAAAGAAATAAATAAAAAAAAAACAGAACGTCCTTGTCGTTATCAAGCAAACTAATCCTATAAAATCACCAGTACATTCCCAATATATCTTTAATAAAAAAAAGAAATCCAGCAATGACCTAATCACCCATAAACACATCAGCTCAAACAATCGCATCAACACGATATCTCTGCAAGCTCACTTGCACACATGTTTATAACTGTATATCCCGAAAATTCCACGCTATACATACAGTAACACGTTGCGCCCACAGCCATCCCATGCATCGCATGTCAGGAATGACTCGTCGGATTTGGCCCAGTGGCGTCCGTGGCATTTCGGTGAACCGCGTTTATACACACATACACATATACACACACATTTACTCTACTATACGGGGTCATATCACAGCTAGTTGGAGCAGTGAGTGGCTGATCGTTTATCTTGCTCTCGTCGGCTTTTGCTTAGCGGAGGCCAGCTCGTCAACGCGATTGTGATTTTTTTGAGATACGCAATGGAGAATGAGCGGGTTCTTTTTTCGAATCCGTTCCTTGAGTTTCTTGATCCTTTTTTCTTGGTAGGTTGCGGGTCCTATCTTTATATTTCTTTTACTTACCTCATTTGCTTTGTGTCATTCGTAGTCGTAAAGCACTTAGCTTCCAGCTTTAAACTTCTTGTCGTATATCTTGTTGTATGGTGTAAGCTTAAACTTAAAAAAAAAATTTTTTTAATTAATTTTGTACTTACGATGATTATATGTGAGTTTTAATGGTGCAAGATCTGCAAATTCAAATTTTTATTATTATTCGCTTATATTTATGAACGACTGGTAAAAGAAAATGAAAAATTAAGAAAAAAGTATCTAGTAAAAATGTGCAGGGTGGATGATTGATTTTTGAAAAACAATAATCATTTAGAAGAAAATTTAAATTTACTAAGAATTTTGCAATAAAAATCATGATAAATTACATGAAATAAAATACGTACTCTACGCCTTGTGTTCGCAATATTCCTCAAGGCCTGAGAGATCTTTAAACAAAATATACGAGTATGGAGAATAATAAGAATAAGAATTTTGAGAAACGCGCGAGCACACGCCCGCGTGTATATATATGTGATGCACCTGGAGTAGCAGCAGAAGCAGCAGCAGCAGCAGTACAATCGGTTTTTGTAGTTAAAGCGCGTTGTAGTTTAAAGGGGCAAGGTAACGATAAATCATTCTTTTTATCTTCACATTTTGCCCATTCCCTTTTCTCTCTTTCTCTTTCTCTACTCATACTCTCCGTTCGTTCCCCGATTACTTTCACTCTTTTTACCGCCTCTCGTCTCTTCTTTTTTCTCTCCTTCTCCTCATCCCAAGTGTTTCACGCTTTGTTCATCCGCGTTTCGGAGTAGACCATAAGCAGTTACTTTTCCGACTCAACTACACCAGAAGATCGCAGGGTAGGGATTTCATCCACTGATGAAACGTCACGATTAGCACACATATTACAACTAGACGTGAATTTTAGCTTACACACGGTAAAAAAGATTCCAAAAAATTTATCTACACTGCAAGTGAAATTCAGCGTTATTTCTATACCAAACACCAAGCAAAGCAACGGGGTCTAGATTTTTTCCTTCTCCTCGTATACCGTATTACAAAAATCCGGAAGCATGATACCCTAACAACCTCCGCATCGCATACATTTTCGAGAGAAAGAAAGAAAGAAGGCGTCCATCCATCTGTGAGGGTGTTTGAATACACATAGCCATGTAAGCGCGTGAAAATTCCCTCCGAGTTTTCCAAACGCTATATAATACACCACATACGTTCCTGCATCCTTCTGTTTCTGTCTTGCTGTGTGAGCGTACATCCAATTTACGGAGTTGCTCGTGGCTGGCGGTGCTCATTGCCTCTCCTGCGCCGAGATTTATTGTTGGATCGCCCGAAGGACTTTTGTACATGTGTGTGTGTATGTATGTGTGCATGCTCGCGTCGATTGGCAATTTCGGCTTGAACACCAAGCTGACCAAGAGGAACAACAGAGAAGAAACAGCTTTGTGAAGCGATGAAAAGACACACTGGATTGACCTACTAGTACGGTTTTTAAAGTCTTTTTTTATAAAGTAATTTATTTTTTCTGGTGTTTGACAAGTTTAAATATAGACTTTTCCGCTAGATTGAATTTATCTATTGCTGTGCATAAATCTACAATATTGAACATGATTAATCATAGTTTTTGTCTTAATCAATTCTTAGGTATGAATTCTGGTTTTCCAAACAGAAGGTTTATCGTCAACTTCTATAAATCTTATACAAGCTAATGCTGATTAATGAAAAGTAAACGAAAAATTAAACATCGGTTAGATTAGCCGCGTGTCGTGTGTAATCTCTTTATACACACACACACACATACATACATTATCCGTGAGAACAGTCTTTATTTAGATTTTACGCACAGTTACCTGGAGGTGTGTAATTAGACGCGGAGGACGACGTAGGCACATTTTAACCAAGAGAGAAACATAATATTTTTCTGGAATTTTATATGTTTTTATGAGTCTCTCTCTCTCTCACCCTACCGCAAAAATAGTAAAAAAAGAAGAAAAAAAAAGAAAAAAAAAATAAATAACCAACCAAGTCGACTTGGAAAACGGTTGTTTCAGTCTTTTACACGAAGCAAACAAATGGATGTGTATACACGGAGAAAAAAGAGCGAAAGCTCGCGCGAGAGAAAGAAAAAGGAAAAGGGATTGTAAATAACGCAGAGAGCCACTGGGCTCAGAACATAGGTATATATATGAAGGGAGAAAGAGAAATATAAGTATACGCGAAAAAGGGCTCCGACAAGTAATATCTTACAGTATTCGCTAGTCTATATATATACACATACTATATAAGCTATAACTATAGTTGGAACTATAGTACGAGAAAGACTTTGGACTATATACGTCGTGTCCCGAATGCTCAGTGAACCGAGTACGTGACAATAATATCCGCTGCCACGCTTGTATCCCCTCTTCCTCCCACTTCCCACCTCAACGGATTTTCCTTCTCTACGATGCTCCTCCTCGCAGTCTTTTTTTTCTTCTCGCGGCACCTTTTCCTGCCCTTATTTTTCATGTGTAAGACGATTTTACTCAAACTTGGAAAATAGCATTTTAACGATTTATTTCAGTTGCAACGATTTTGTTTTAAATTACATTATCGTCTTTACATTCTAGATCGTTTTAAATACGAAATGTACTTGGTAACGATAAAAATGTCACAGAGATCACGACTGTATTGGAAGGGGGGGGGGGGGATAATGTAATAATTTTTCAAAGCCTTACTTTTCAAAGAGCAAATATAATCGGGAGAGAGAGAGACTCATTTGTAAATTCATGCGGTGTATAACATTGTAAGCGAACGATTATTCTTCCCGCGGGCGTCCCGAGCACTTAGCTTAAACGAATACGCGTAATCTCGAGAGCTGCTTTGCTACAAGAAAGCGCTCAACCATATACACCGCGAACGATCGTTGTATTCTCTCTTTCTCTCTCTTTCTTTCTCTTGCTGAGGTGATAAAAAAGTCAGCAAGTTGCATGTTTCACAGCAGTATGGTCAGATTAGCGCGCGACAGTTTGCCTAGACTTCTGGCGCCTTGTTTTCCTTGCTGTATTTTAGGAGTCAAGCTCTGAGACATTGCTATTACGATATATTGGTATATTGCAAAATCAAATAATTTATAAATTTATAGAAAAAAAATTTTCTTCTCATATCTGGATTATTTTTGGTTTTTTATTATTTTAAGTATTTTATGCAATGCTATTTATATATTTTTTGTTTGATGACTTAAAAATATAACTTAATCTCGCTATAAAAATATTTTAGTATTTTTTATAAGATTTTTTATTAAACTCATATTTGCTGCAGTTTTTATTTTTATAAAATTCAGTATTAAATCAGAATCTTAGTAGGTGTATAAACAGACATAATAGTTTATTTGTTCAAAATATTTAAAATTAGATTTAACGTCCAGATTTCTATATTTTCTTAAGGTATTTTAGACCACATATGTTAGTAATTTTATGTGTCTTCACAAGCTGATAAAAATACATTTAAAAAAATTTCTTTGATAGTTACCCATTTCTCTTCAAGCTTTTCTTTATTCAATAAACTAAACTTTTTTATTAAATATTTCAATCCTCATTATTGCAAGCACAAACAATCTTATTCGTTTTTATTAATAATTTTTTTATAAAATCCGACATTTGATTTGGTCATCGAACTGTAGAGGAATCAAACAAGTCACATTTCGTACAAAACAGGAAATAAAAAAAGAAGGAGAAGAAGAAAAGAGTATAACTCGTGCTCTCTGCCTTCTCCCAAACATTTCTATATATTTGTAAAAAAGCAGTCGGCCAGCTTTGACAAGGTGCTCGGTAGAGTAAAAAAAAAAAAAAAATAAAAAGACGACGAATGAAAGGCGGTACTGGGTGGCGGTGCACAGTAGCCAAAGCTCTCTGGTTTTACTAGCTCTTTGAAATGTGATATACGGCTTTATTTTAGTAATCCGACGGAAATAGGCATCCTGACGATTCACCGTATAACGATTGCTTGCTGCCTCTCTTCTTC
The DNA here is from genome assembly GCA_030522805.1 of Leptomastidea abnormis. Taxonomy (NCBI): domain Eukaryota; kingdom Metazoa; phylum Arthropoda; class Insecta; order Hymenoptera; family Encyrtidae; genus Leptomastidea; species Leptomastidea abnormis. The sequence continues at coordinate 8,461 of JAPYZE010000115.1, read as the reverse complement.
CTTCTCCCTTTCATTTTTCTATCCTCATTCGCCTGATTTTTATTTTTTTGTCTTTCTTACCTATATATTAACGCCCCTGTCTTTAGAGTTTATTGTCAAAATCTCGTCACGGCCTCTCCTTAATTTTCTCAATTTTTACGATCATGTAATCCAAGTTACGCTCTACCTTGTACAACGTAATATTAAGTGTCTTTCGTAATAATTTCAACTACACAGTAGAAAATTTCTCCACCTCTTCTTTAAGAAAAAAAAGCCATATAATTCACACAATAAAACAAGACTCGCCAAGTTTACTCTAATGGCTCGTTTCACGACAGCCATTAACTCAGCCTTACTATCTTTCTTCAGCTTTACAAGTCCAGAACGTGAGCGCTCACAATCAATTACCACGAAAAAAGGTATAGCAGCTGCTTTCCAGTGTCTAAAAATACAGTGGTGTGTCTATAGGCATAGGCTCAACAATTCGCACGAGCGATCGAGCGAGTAAGAGAGAGAGAGAGAGAGAAAGAAAGAACTCGGAGGATCGCAGCTCGTAAAATCAGGCGTGACATCGAAACCGGAAGGAATCCCGGCTTGTGTATGAGTGTGTGTATGTGTGTGTGTTTGTTTATGCAGTGCGCCTCGGCAAAAAGTATCAGCTGTACTCGCTCGAGACGCGAAATACCACTTACGTATTGCTGCTGTTGCTGTTGCCGAGGCAGTGGCGGCTTGGTTGAATGGAGTAAGCGGTGCGAACTCTTGAATCACGCGGCGGCGGCAGCAGCAGCAGCCGCCGTTCTCGTCGTCGTCGTCGTCGTCGCCGTCGTCGTTGTCGGCATTGAACTTGGCCGCCCGCGGCTGTGTCGGCTTTTTATTCGCCACGGATCAGTGGAATTTATCCGGGCATCCCACTCTCCCGGTATACATATACCTTCTTTCTCTCTCTCGCGGAAGCTTATGTGTACTCTCCTCTCTATCTCGGGACATTCACCGGGCACACGAGACACACACACACACACGTGAGAGGAGGTGGTACAGGCCAACTTCTTCCCGCGTGCGAGAATCTTACGTATAGGTAGGCGATTTAATGTCGACCGAGCGCATAATAAATTCCGGCCTCGCGACGTTTCGTCATTCGATGTTGTTACTGTCCACGCGTGTGAGCCTCTCCCGTTGCCAATCTACTGCTATTGCTATACTGCTGTGTTTTTTTTTCTCTTGCCAGTTAACTACTTGGTCGGTCTGCTGTCGGGATATGAATGGGCTTTTGCTGAGTTTTTCACTACTCGCGTAATTGCTGAAATAAAAGGATGAGAGATGAATTTTAGCAGGAGATTTATCAGACACTATAATTGTGAATAAATTTTGTTTTCTATAAAATTTGTTAGAAAATGAAGATTAATACCTTTTTTTTTATCGTCTTCACTTACATGTGTTATATACAAAAGTAAATACATTTATTTCAACTTACTACATTTTTTTAATTTTTAAATAAACCAAAGCTGAAATAATCTATTTTTTAAATCTTAATACACCTGCAAATTTTTTAAATTCCTGCATACTCAATTATTAAAATTGTAGATTAACGCTCAGCAGTACACAATAGGTTTATGAATATTCAAAACATTCTCAAATCGCTGTAAAATCATATATACCATCAGCCCAAGTTCTCCATTTACTTTTCGCTTCGCCTTCGTTCATCCATTTATCCATCCTGACTTTCAAGTGTGCATTTACGAAAATGTTTTCATTGACGATCGAAAGAGGGAAGTGCGTTGGGCAAAAATATTCTTAGCTCACGGAATTACAGCGCAGGTGTCAGGGTTCAAGACCCACTTCTCTATCCTATCTCCTTCTCCCTTTCTTTTTCCTTAAGCTCGTAAAATTCCTGCCGTGTCGAGAATCCTGGGGATTCCCCTTCGCGTTGTATACGTATACGCGAACGCATATCCAAGAGAAAGAGAAAGAGAGACCTGTGGTTCTCTCATTTACGAGCGGAAACATTATTAACACGAGCTCGACGCTCGTCTTGCTTCTTCTTTTTTTCTTTTTCCATCTTCTTTTTCATTCTCGCTCCCTTATACTCCTTCGCTGTGCCTTTTTTTCGCTTCGCCTGCTTTGCGCTAGCTCGTATTATTTACTCGGATTTTTCGCAATCTCGAATTAAGCTCTTCTATATACGTACGATGGTATTATAAAGTTCAACGAATAGATTTAATTCTTCTTTTTTTCACGGTTATTTGTTTAATAAAATAATCATACTGAAAAAATATAGCTAATTCCTCAGATCTCTCTATTTTTTCAGTTTCATTTTTAATTTAAAATTTTTTAGACAAAAAAAAAATCAATGTCTAAACAATATAAATTGCAAGTACATTCAACCCTTGTATCTTTTGGTAGAACAGAGCATCAAACAATATCTGCTCACGTCGTCCCAGATCCACAAGCCTTCTCTTTTTTATTCTCTTTTGTTCCATATAGCCACTGCAACCACTCCGTCGAAATAACTCCATTCGAGTATATTTTCAAAATTCTCTCAAAAGCTGGGTCACCCCATTGAAAACCAATCGAAACATCCCCCCTCATTTCTCTACCCACATCCGTCCGTCTCGGTCCGTCGGTCATCAACCCCCTCCTCCATCACACTTGCGATTCTTCTTCATCTCCATCTCCTTCCACTCGGCCCTTCCTTTTTTCTTCTTCTTCTTTATTTTTCTTTCTCCTTCTCTTCAATCCATTGTCCTCAGCGCAATTCTCGCGTATTCTCAGGCGAACGCTTGTTGGTACATCTCTCTCTTTCTCACTCACTCACTCTTTCGTACCCGCCTCTCGTGGGAAGGTTCACACAGCCGTACAAACACGAAGGCCTTGCTGTTCGCGCACTTGAACTCGCGTTGCTCCTGCACGTGGCGTTGAGTTTTCGCGCGGATTTATATTGCGAGAAATACACGGAGAAAGAGAAAGAGAGAGAGGGAGAGAGAAACAACACGACATGACGATCAGTTGACTTGATGTATCGGACCGATCGTGTCTGTCGTTGACTTGGTATATATCGGCCAGTATGATTGACAGCAAAAACGAGGCACAAAGGAGGAATATTCACAATCTACAATGAACGTCAGACTCCCCTTTTTTTTTATTTTTGCCTTCTTATTTACGTCTTGTTGGTCTTCCGGGATGTAATTAATATTTCGCATAGACGTGAATGATATTAAAAGCGGCTTAAAAAATATGTATGCTTCAGTGTCTTTTGGTACACTCCAAACATCGTGTATTCCAAATTAATGACCCACCGACCCTCGTAAATAAACCAAAAACTAAAAAGAAAAAGAGGACAATTTAAGTGCTCCTTGAAAAAATAAAATTTGCGAAATATCACATGAAAGGGTAAGGTGGGGTTTAGGGAAAGACGCATTATAAATTAATACGAGAGAGAAAAAAAAGGGTTAACGGCAAGGAGGCCCGGGCATAGTAGTATATATATGCAGAAACACACATACACACGAGACATGAAAAACGTGTTTCTCTCTTGGGCGACAGCAAAAAGAGGGAGTGCAATGGCGATTACGTTACTTTGTAAAAGGTGGGGCAAGTACCTATACTGCTGCCCTGTGGCCTATACCTATACATGTCTTATCGAGGTGAATTTCATACACAGCCAAGTATAAGAAGCTCGTGAGGCAATATATACACCACACGACGACGAGTGTAAGTAGTGCGCCTGAACCGATTTTTTTCCCTGACTAATGGCGCATTAAAAGCTGAGAGAGCTTTGCAAGCAAGAGTGCAAAAGAGAGAGAGAGTGCTACTTTTCGTCTCTTTATTCGGTTAATGATGAGAATTGACGAAAGTTTGTATATATGTTGTATATATTGTGGCTGCACGCGCGCAACTTTGATTGACGTTAGAAGTGGGCGTTTGCTTGCTGAGAAGAGGTAGGGAGAAAAGGTGCCGCTCTCCGTAGGCTATTGTTACCGCTACGAGGATCAAGAAATCTGTGTGTGTATGTGTGTGTGTGTGTGTGTGTGTGTGTGTGTCTAATAGTTCGCTTGGGACTTAGCGCGACTGATGCAATTTCACGATCTTATCCAAAAAAACCGTCTCCTCAATCGCTACAGAGGAAAATAATATATCTAAGTTTTTTTTTTATGTCAAGATATCGTTTTGGTTTGATTTGTCAATTTTACGTCCTTACATCCTGTTTGACTTAAAATAAAAAATAACTTTTTAATTAAAATACTCTATTAACATATTGTTTACATTAAAATTGTTGTTTCTTAAAAAAATTTATTTATAAATAGAAAATATTCTTCATTTTAAGAATTACCCATCAAAACATTGACTTACGTACTCATTACATTAATACCGTTACCAACAAAAACCCGTGGTATCACCATCACACAAGCCAATCCACAGAACTTACATATGCATTTAACGCTCTCAGTAAATCTCAGCACTTACATAAATCCCATAAATTTTTTTTTTTTTCAAAATACACATAATACTTATATATGCAGATAAGGATCATTTAAAGCTCATCTCATCGAAGGCAAAACCGAAAATCAAAAAATTTCTAATTGGCATGTACAATCACACCGATGATTTCAATACTCGTGATGTGAATGAGCGAGTGTATGTATATATATGCAGCAGGGTCAGAGAGCTGTAAGGATCAAAGTATCATACAGGTATACGAAGAAAGAGATAGACATACACAATTCATGTAAGCCCTCCGTACGTGTATAATGATAATAATAAGTACAGCAGAGGTATACCCACACACACACACACACACACATACTAACTTATATGTGAGTACAGGATGGCCCGTAGCGTATAGCATACATATAGCGCGTCGGCAGCGGCGTAATGAGCCTTTATAATACACCCTGTAGTCGCATGAGCCAGCGCAGGAGGAGGGAGAGAGAGAGCAGGTTAAAATGCAATATTCAGAGAGTGCCGCGCTTACCTTTTTCCAAAGGATCTCTCTCTCTCTTTCTCTCTCTCTTTCTTTCTCTTTCAGGGGTCTTTCTCACGCCACCACCACCACCACTTCCATTGCTGCTGCTGCTGACAACGACAACGCAGTATATATAGTGGGCAAAACGAAGGTTCCCCCATAGCCTCGAGGGCTTTTCCTTCTCCTCCTCCTCCTCCCTCTTACTCCATCTTCTTGACTTCTTCTACATATTTATGGGGCAGAGGAAGAAGGCCCCGTTTGACTCTTTCTCTCTCTCACACAAGAGCGACGCTCGCTCGTTCGCGCACGTGTATAATAGCTTAGCGTGTATCCCGTTGCCCCAGTGACCGGCGCCCCCTTATTCTCCATCCACTAACACCTTCTCTCTCTCTCTCTCTCTCTCTCTCTCTCTCTCTCTCTCTCTCGCTCTCTCTCTCTCTCTTTGCCCTATGTATGTATGTATGTATGTACGTGTGTTACCCGTTCGCATCCAACCGCCAATTAATTACAATGGCAAATTAATGCTCAAGCACCCGCGGTTAATTACTTGATCGAGCGTCGCGACGTTTTGGGGGTATAGCGTGAAAGGAGGATGGATTTAGTGTTGACAAATTAAATTAGTATGGCGTATAGGTAATTCTGGATTGTGATTGCGATGTTTTCGAGGGAATTTCTGATGACTGATACCACCGTAATATTTTAGGATTGTAATTTTTTAATGTGAACAAAAAATGAAGAAGAAGAAAAAGAAGAAGAAAAAAAGAAATATGCGTTTAAAACTAACGAGCATAATACCTTTGACAATCATATCGCATCGGACGTAACGCGGAAATCGTGTCATCAACACACCAGCATACACACACACACACAGATACTCCGGTATAACAACATGTGCGTCTTCATTAGCTCGTGCTATGCGTGCCAGACAACGACTCCATGCAGCCACTAATAAAGCCTTAACACTCGCTCTGCAGACGCACTGCGGAGTCTTTGGTATATAACGAGTCTCTGGGATTCTGTAAAAAAAAAGTGTACCAGCCGCGACCCGAAACAAAGCCAGAGTAAAAAAATCCCCCATTAATGTGGAGGAATGAAAAGTAGCGAGGGGGAGGAGGAGGTGAAAATAAAGGTGAAGAAAGGTTGGGGAGGGGGGGAAGGGAAAGAGCTTATGCTCAGCTCACCATGATAAAGCTACCGCGACGGCTTAACGGTGCCCCAGTTATTCTGGGATGCCGAGCGCTGCTGCTGCTACTACTGGGGTATATAAATAATAATGGTGCGAGCATACAAGTATATACCTACTACATGCAGTAGCATAACAAACTCCCTTCCTCTCACTCCTCTTTTTCATGTAGCACATAAAGAAAGAAAGAAAGAGCATACTTTACTAACATAGCACCTAATATGTGTGTTTTCTCTGTTGCAGCCGAAAGAACTCCATCGTTCTCAGGACCCAGCTATCCGTTCGAGTTCACACCATCATAGGTGAGTACAAGTACAAAATCATACGACTACTACTACTACTACTACTACTACTACTACTACTACTACTACTTAAACTACTACTTACGCGACATATATAAACTTGAGCCACCGCCGCCGCATCTTGCAGCCTCGATATCTCTCGGCAGATCGGTGTAAGAGAGTAAAAATAAGGTGGAGGATAGAGGGAGAAGGAGGAGGAGGAGGATCTCTGTGTGCAAATGAGTCTCGCGCTCTTCTTCCCGCGGCCTGAGAAAAATATACGCGCGACGATGTGTGCATTGTCCAGCCTATAGCAGCCGAGACGCGCACGGGGACTATAAGGAGGTCAGGAGCTTGGATCCCTCCCGCAGCCTCGGGGTTCCGGATCTCTCTCCCGATGCCTATGTCTGTCTTTTTTTCTTGTGTAAGGGAGGAAAAAAGCCCCGCTCGTGTGTTGTCTTTAGTGCATATGCAATTTAACGACGGATTAAAGATGAATTAAGGCTCTGGTGAGTCTGGAAGTCGCCAGACTTGGATAATGTTTGGTGTGTGCGTTCTTATTGCTACTGGGTTAAGAATGAGAGATATCCTCGTTTTCTCGTTTAGCTGAGATTTAAAGGAAGGAGGAGAATGTTGGACTGTGTGAGGGTCGTTGTGACGCGTCGAAAACTTGGTGATTAAGTGGCTTGGTAGATGCGAAAGTCAGGGATTTACGAGGAGATGCGGCAAAGAAAAATTGCGCACTATAAATGCCCATATATACTTATTCTTCTTTTTCTTCTTCTTCTTCTCGAGCAGGGTGGGTAATACATTTTAAATTAATTAGGAAACGTTTGTTATTAATGACTTATTACAAGCAAAAGACGTACAAGCGTACGAGTTCAGCTAATTAGATTATTGTAAAAGTTGTAACGATAAGATGCAGCTGATACACATTATAACATACATTACATATCATATACGTAAATACTTGAATTTTATGGTACGTATTATGAAAACAAAATTAATCATCGGATGTATTATTTATCGCTTACAACTATACGCTTGCGTAATGAATACGTTAAATATAAAAATAAAAAATTTACGACTACTTTTTAATCCAACATTGTAAAACTAATTATCGTTTACCGCTTGAAATGTGTATGTAACGTAAATATACTGACATATAAAAATATATAAATCCACATTGTCTTAATCTTGAAAAAGGATATATACTTATAAGTAGCTCGTAAAGAAATCGTAAGACTAAACGACACCCAGCATACCTATATATCGCTCTCAGACAGCGTATCAGCATTTCCGGAAATTTTGCCAAGCCAGCTCAAGCTCTCGCACGTATAACGCAAGCCCAACGAGAGATACAGTCATGGCATGGTGAGTTTACGGCTCTGTCGACCAAACTGAATGCGGCTTGATTAAGCTGGGGCCCAAGCTGTGACAAACCGTGTATACGCGTGGGCAAGCCGGGTAGCAGGACTGGCGGGCGCGATTTAAGGATGCATATCTACATAATATTTGCTTTGATACTTTTTCTTTTTTTTGGATTTTACAAAATTTCGATCAGAATATATAATTAATTTTTGAGGACTAGGCTAATAATTTGCAATGCAATTTATAAGTAAAAAAATAATAGTTAATAAATTGTTAAGGTTCTTAAAGAAGATGTAGTGGCTAGTTTATTATTCTCGCATACCCTGGTGTATCTTAAATCTTCTCTTATACGTATATATGTATATATACATCTCAACGATTACTTAATTGTTATTTTATGGGAAATAACTTTATATATTCGTATATCCTCCATTGTTCCATGCTATACTTTCGTGCCAAGACTTTGGGAAGTATTTCACCTCGACTTACAATATAGCTTATATTATTATATGCACTAGCTTCTCTAAAGTCAAAATAAGGCTAAAGTAAAGTTAGTAATTGCTTTTAACGTTCGCATAATTAGATAATAAATCCCGTAATGTGCTGGTAATATTTTAACGACAATTACATACTTCCCCTTAGAGTACCTATATATATATATATATATATATATATATATACAAAGAT
>JAPYZE010000114.1:0-63493 GCA_030522805.1 Leptomastidea abnormis | reverse complement strand
CCACTCGGCTCTTTTTTTTTTTTTTTTTAAGTTACCGATGAAAAACGGCCTTCTGATATGATCACCTACAATTTTATTTTTTTTAATTTTATAAGTATATCTTACATTTAGATCATCACAAATTAAAAAAAAATCAATAATCGTTTTTTTTTTTTTTATTAACGATATTTGATCTATTCTAGTGGAGTTGATTTCTTTTGAAGATTACTTGAATCAGCTTCCTTAATAGTTTCGATCAAACGACCTTACAACTATTCCTTGCATCTCAAAGAAAATTTAAAAAAAAATTTTACGCTTTCAAATAAGATATAGAAATTTAGTGTGCAAACCAAGTTTGAACTGTAGCTTGCAACTCTCGAGCGTCTGCAGGTAATCCTTTAGCACAGCAAGCGTAAGCCAAGCGGAAGAGTCCGATCCAAGAGTCAGCGCTTGTGCAGTCAAGCGTCTCGGAGCTTGTGCACTCACACAGGGCTAGTTTGCTGTGTTAAAAAGAGAATGTAGCTAGCGCTAAATCTTGTCTATTTATTGGCTGCTCCAGAAGTCGTTCGGATGATTATTGGAGAAGACATCTCTTCGGTCGGAGAAGAAAGTCGACCGCGCGAGCAGCTCTTCTCTGACCAAGTATAGTGGAAATGAGAGAGAGAGAGAGAGAGAGAGAGAGACACATTACCGCGCCCTCTCGATTGGATTGCCACTGCTGAATTCGCTCGCTCTCTTTCTCTCTCTCTCTCTCTCTCTCTCTCTCAGGGAGTCTTTTCTCCTTTTCGCTTCTCTTAACCCCGCTTCTCTTTTTCGCTTTGCCTTTTGTCTGTGCACCAGCCGTCCTCGACGCTCTCTCGACTCAAGTCTCTCCACTTCTTCTCTTTTTCTTGAACCTCCCTCACTACCACCATCACCTATATGCTCTTATTCTTTTCCAGCTCGCTCCTCGCGGTGCGCTTTAACCGTCAAAGATTAAGGTAATCACGCGATATTTCTTTCGATTGCTTTTCCCCTTTTCTTTTTAGCCGTAAGTAATGCTTGCGTTTAGTGCAATTGATACGTAATTACATTTACCAGCACCGTGATGCTATCTTTCAATGGAAAAAGAAGGAATATTGCTCGCTTTTAAAAGTATCTATGCATCATCGTTGAAAAAGGGAAAATCGGGAAAGCTTGCAGATGTTGAAAATTCATAGCTCGTTGGATATTCGTTTTTGAGACCCATGTCTCGGCTAGGTAAAGGACCGTGCATTAATCAAGCAGGAAGTAATAGTGCGATGGCAATTTTGGGAAGACCAAAGTTTCGAGCATGCGGAAATCGCTCATCGAAAGGCAGTATAGGAGGGGAATGTAGATAGAAGGAGGGTGAGAGAGAGAGAGAGAGAGAGAGAGAGAGTTAGCTATAGTCTGGCGTTCCGCTTGGTCATCCACCGCTAATCGCCAAGACACGCACGGGCTATCGATTTGCAATTAGACGCAGCCGTGGCCCGCTTGTGTGCAAGCAATTTCGCGATGTACCCACTTGGAATCATGATAGTCTTCTCTCTGTCTCTCTCTCTCTCTCTCTTATGCCTAAACTATCATATCTTGTCCTCGAGACTAATTAAATTTGCCTACGTGACGTTGTTATTTTGTCAAGCGGACCACACCTCATACTCCTGCCACTTTGTTTTCATGAGACCATTTTTTTTTCTTCTATCCCAATGCGAGTGTACGTGTCGAAGCTTTCCTTCCTGTACATGTCCAGAGACAAGCACGGAATAAATTTTCAAGGGCTGGACTGAAAAAAAAGAGAGAAAATAAAAGCCGTGGGAGGATATAACGCGTCGGACCCATTTTACGAGATGGACCCTGCCTAGAAGCTTTTGCCACGTATGAGGTGAGAGAGAGAGGGATTCAGGTTGGATTATTGCGAGTAAAGCTTACGCGATCTCGCGCGTCCCGACGTGTAAGCGGTTAGCGAGGCTTTATTGTTCGAGGATACTCTCGTATATATACAGAAAGTCGTGCTGGAGAGCTTTGACCTGCCAGACGTGTGCTCTCGTGTACGTTGAATTTATAATCCAAGCGCTCAAAGTAACACTTGGACAGTAATTACCAAAAAAATAAAAATAAAAAAAAACTTATAAGTGTTTGTGATAAATTTTTTTTACATGAAATTAAATACATAATACAATACCGTTTTAGTATTTCTGTAGCTATCCTCATTGCCACACTGTAGATTACAGACAAAAGAATAAAACTAAGAAAATAACTGACAGACGAGAAGATGAGAAGACAGTTAGAGCTTGATCTAACGGCAGCTATGTATTTCCTATGTTTCAGAGGCCCCGCGAGGGACGTATCTACTGATCGACGGACGTCGTCTGGACCCTGGCAATCTATTCGTACCGGTGAAGGAGGGCTCGGAACTGACGCTCGAGTGCGCATCCGAGGGTGGCAATCCAGCTCCAGTCCTCGCCTGGGGCATGACTCTGTCGCAGGCGACTCTCGACGGTCCGGAACAGCCACCGGATAATCTAACAATCGTACCGGCAAGCTCACCAGTACGCAGTGGTGCTCATCTCAAGGTCTTACGGGGACATCATAATGCCACTATCATTTGCGTGGCGCGACATATTACTCTTGCTATGCCTATGAACGCTAGTATACTACTTGATGTGCAGTGTAAGTATTATTTTTATACATTTTTATTTAAATTTTATTTTTCATTTTCAAAAAATTTTTTTTTTTTTATGTAAGGTGATATAGACACTTGTTTTGATGAATATTTTATACGAAAAAAAGGTTTAAAGTGTAATATCAGCGTCGTCTAAATTGTCATTACTTAAAATGTATACGATGCTCGTAGTAGACGCTCAAACGATGAAGACAAAAATGAGAATGAGCCTCTACCGTGAAAAATTCACGGTTTATCTTGCGGTTTTCTTTTTCTCCCCCGACGCCTCGAAAGAGAAAGAAAAAAAAGGTGCTGTTGAAAGATAAAAAAGAAGGGACGATAAGCACTTGCCAGGCGTAGGTATCAAAGAGGAGAGAAGTGTAATAGAGAGTCTTGGAGGCGTAGGTATAAACGAGACTCGAGGCGCAAGTGGGAAGCGTCGAAAATAAAAAAAAAGAAATAAAAGGTGCTAGTTGTAGTAGTAGTAGTAGTAGTAGTAGAAGAAGTTGTGGTGGTGAAAATGGGAAACTGGAGAAAGGAAGATTGGGAGTCTGTGGGAACGCCACGTCGCGAGCCAGCTTTTTCGAGGGTGAGCTGGAAGAAAGGGTAGTAGTGTAGTAGTAGTAGTAATAGGCAAGGTGGAGAGGATGAGGTTGAATGGGAAAAAGCTGCCGACACGAGGATTAACTCTTGCCGCAAAGAACAAAAACGCCTAGACGCGCTGGATTGGGAAAAGAGTGTAGGCGAGTCGAGAGACAGAGAAAAGCGCAGTTGGAAAGAGCGAGCACGCTGTCGTACGGGTGCCTCGATCTTTGCGTTTTACTCGTCTGTACTTTTTGTCGCACAGCTCGTTTCGCTGCTTTCCGTCGCGTGGATATCTTCTGCTATGCACATGGCCCCCCGTGGGAATCAGTCCCGCATAAATTAAACTGGCTTATACGCGTATGGCGTTCATAATTCGAATAAATATTTGCTTGACTGGGCTACGTAAAAAAGAAAAGAGAAGAAAAAGAAAACTGCTGAAGTAATCGAAAAAGTTCGTCTCGTAAATTCAACGTCTCCAGCTTGGCCACACAGAATAGGTACCAGAAGGCACGCGAGTGTAAAGATAAAGAAGTCAGCTTGTAAAGGGCTACCTACTACTGCATCAGTCGCAGCGAAAGTTGTTGAGCCGACGAGGCTGATTGCGCGTCACGTGGCAGCAGTTCCCTCTTCTCTTCCTTCTTTTCCTCTTCTCTAATCCGACGCGTGGCTTCGTTAATTTTTCATGCGGCGGTGCAAAACTTTGGGAGGGAGTATAGAGTCGAGGAAAAGCGGAAAGTCGTGGCAGTCGGAGATGAAAGAGTTGGAGTAGCGAAAAGTACGTCGTCGGTGCCGGCGACGCTTCCGTTGACCCTTTTTTTCAGCCATCCTCCTTTTCCCTCCCCTTTTTTTTACCCGGTTTTGTTCTTTGTTCTTTGGATTTTACCCGCTCCGCGAGCACCCTCATAATAAAACTATTGTGCTTTCAGAGACCTTGCTTTAGGAGAAAGGAGGAAGGGTTAGCCCCATTTTTTCTTTCTTTCCTTTATTTTTTTTTTTTAATCTGCTTTTTCAAAAGAAAATATTACTCGCGACAAGATTATGCTTGCGATAAGTTCTAGATTTTTCGTTCGATTTTTCTTTTTAATTCTTTTTTGAGATTTGGAATGATGTTCTTTGTCAGGGCTAAAGAAAAGTTTGCGTGATATCTATAACGGTGATTTTGATTTGAAAAGTTCTCTTATTTGTTAGGAAGGATAAATTTATAAGAGAAAAATGCAAACAGAAAATGGTTTTTTTAAAACTACTTTTTCTCTAGTTTTTGCTTTTTAAATAAAATGATTTATCGCAAGAGCCAACCCGAAAAGGCCACGTCTCGAGTATAAATTACATCGTGATTCCGGTGAAACAAAAAAAATAAAAGAAAAAAAAAGATAAGAGTCGTATAAAAGACAAAAAAAAAGTACGATAAGAGGTAGATCGTTGAGTGAAAATGAAAAAGCAAAAGGGTATCTTGAGCTCGTCCGGAAAATTAAAGGTGCAAAAGAAGTGTCGATATCCTGCGGGCGTCGAAGCAGAGCAGCCTTATATACCCAAGAGTTACTCAAGAGCGAGAGAAAAAGGAGTCGGGCGGGCGGGGCTTCGAAGTAATTGAAAAGTGCCTTTCAACACTTTGAAGGGAGTCTTGGCGGAAAATATGCGCGCTCGGCTGTCGACGAGGCTGCTGATCAGCAGCCGTGTGGGTGCAAAGTCACCCTGCAGCGTTGACTAAAGATAAAGGAGAGAGAGAACGGACTACTTGCTCGTCGAAGTAGTATCGATTGCTGCCCGGATGGTGATTCCGGCGCCTTCTACGATTTTCACGCGGCCCGCATGTTTTGCGCAACCTATAGACGAGCAAGAGAGGAAAGAGAGGTGCTGTAGAGGGAAGGGAAATATCTACTCGCCCGGAAAATTTGCATCCCAGCGAATTTGCGGGTCGCGCCCGTATTACTCGCGAGTCGCACACATGTGCCACATGGAGTCAGCCCGTTCCACATTTCTCTCTCTCTCTCTCTTTTTTCCTCTCACCCTGGGCTTGTCTAAATCGCCCTGGGCTCTCGCTACGACAAACAATGACAAATTTCACGCTCCCGAAGTTTCAAGGGAAACGACGCATGCGTGCAGGACGCGCTTGATTGACGCTGGAAAAAAATTTTTTATCTGAAAACTTTTTTTTTCATTTTTTTATTCATGTTTTAAAAAAAAAAGCTTTTTTGGCATTGGTCCTTTTTTTCTTCTTTTTGATTATTTTTGCGGTTTTATTTTTAAAAAAATTTTGGTTTAACTTTGCCGTGTTGACCTGGCTTTATTCGATTATTATTGTTTTCCCCCTAAAAGTTTTGAATAAAAAAAAAAAAATGAAAAAAAATCAATGCACGCTAGGGAAAAGGTATGATTTGAAAAATTTTCGTTTGATTTTTATTTTAAATGAAAATATTTTTTAAAGTCGTATTATTGTAAAAATATTGTGTATTATCGCGTGCTAATTATTCGTTGACACGTTGACAATTTGAATTTCAATTAATATAAATCAAGATAAATTAAATAAATAATCTGATATAGATTCAGACGTGCCGGTCTTATTATTGAAAATCCGTTTTTAAATACGGTGGTGCAGGCGCGCGAGCACTATTGAGTAGTGTCAATGTTTAATTATCGTTGAGGGAATTTAATGTATTTATCTTGGGAACGAAGCGAGGTAGAGAAAGAGAAAGAGGGAGATTCTTTTGCTCGGTGCATTTAAATCTGCAGAGTAAATTAAAACCGGAGAAATGTAAATGGCACTTCGGTTATATCACGCGCGATATTGAATTCTCATATTCAATGCACGAGTACAAGCAAGAGCAAGTGCAATCGATATTTGACTAAAGTACACCAGACACTAACATACATATTTACACACACACCCACAGAGAGAGAGAGAGAGAGAGAGAGGGAGAGAGAGAGAGAGAGAGAGAGAGAGAGAGAGAGAGATAGATTTATATTATACGTATCCACATACACTTTTCAACGATATGTTTACTTTGCACGATTATAACATCTTAAATCGAAATTTATTCACCGCACTCTCTAGTAATAGTGGTAGTAGTAGTAGTAGTTATATCGAGCTCACATATCTCCCGTCACAATCTTTTCCTCTAATATTGAAACTCATTCCGAAGCCTCGACGAGTTTCAGCTACGAAATTAATGAAAGCCAACCGCGCGCGCTTGAAAAGCAACCTTAAATATATTATTTTAGCATTTCAATTTTCTCTCGCTTTAATATACTGATTCAATAAAAACCACCGTTGGGACGTTGGGAGAGAGAGAGAGAGAGAGATAGAAAAAGAAGAAAAAAAACGCAGCGTTACAATAATACCAGTTGGCTGGTGGCATCAACTCGGCATGTTCTTCAGACTTGCACTTGGAAATACGAAGACTGGAAATAGTGGAAATGAGATTCACCTGCACTTTGGTGCACCTGCATTATGCTCCCCCTCCCCCCTTCTGCTTGGCTAGATTATGTTTCGAGCGCGTATAGTCGCAACCAACCGCAGCGCAGAGCATAGTCGAAAGCCAGGCTGCTCTGGAAAAATTACAGAAGAAAGAGGCGCAGCATCTGTTTCGTTCCTGGTCTACAAGATAAAGTCAAAAAATTTGGGAGTGGCTTGGTATAATATATCGAACTGCATTTTCACACCTCGCGTGCTTATTACAAAGCACTACTGAGCGCATTTTCTTTTATTTCTTCCACTTACTCAGATGCCTTTGCTACATAATAGACGCTTGCTCTATTTTCTCCAGAGAGAATTGCCTTTCATTTTCTTATCTTTTTGTTTTCATTTTCAGCAAATTATTTATCCCGAACCAGGCAATGAATGCAAGCTTTTTATGTATAGCAACTCGAGAAACAGTTTCACATCTACTTTTTCTTTTTGGCCTATTAAAATTGTTTTTCCTAGGATAAAAAGAAGTTGAATCTAGTGTATAGCAAAGAAATATCTTTGGCTGACAAAGAAGAAAAAGTCAAGTGGCAGGTCTTTGCTGTAGCCTATTATCATTCATAAATAGAACGGAAACGTAAGAAAATTTGAAGAAAAAAAAAAAGAATAGAAAAACTTCCAAAGTCAACTACTCCCTTTACATCCACGACCTACTTTCATTCTTTTGGCAATATTATCTTTTTCCAAGTGGTTTCCACCATCAATATTAAATTATGAAAAATCGATGTATGCTACAGAAAAACACGAGAGCCAAATTTTCTTCACGGACCCTATACATACACTTAGATACTTGGAGCTCCTTCGTTCGTATATAAATATACAACTACTCGATGATTTGTCAAACGTCCTTTAGGATCGCAAACGACGTTGACAAGCTTCAGTCGAGCCTCAAATTCAGGCACACAGCAAGCCATAACGGTGGTACACACAGAGCAGCAGCGTGCGCCATTCACGTCGTTCACTCCGCTACACTCAATCAATCATATTCAAATCCAACGACCAACCCTCTATCCCCCCTGCCCCTACCATCCTCTCGACCATCCAATATAACCCAAAACCGCGATCCTCGCAGCTTTGTACAACTGTATTGCCCGCTGGCAACAACCTCCTCTGGTCCACGGCGCTTGTACATTGACCGGAGAAACGGCGCGCGACATTGGGGGGGCCTTTGTGAGCCTGTCGACTATGCCCCACGTGCTTGTCCGCTAAATCAAGCGTTGCAAGCTCGCTTCAACGGTTATAACGGCTGGTATAAAGCCCTCTAGCTCTTCCCCTTCCCACTTCAAGCTTTATTGGCGAATAGTCAAATTCGAAAGAGGGGAAAAAGAAGAAAAAAAAATAAAGGTAAAAAAGAAATAGAAGAGCAGAGCGCAATTTTCATTATCGGCCTCTACGCTTTTGCTCACAGTTCTTTGGTGCACGAACGAACGAACGCGAGAGGGAGAGAGAGAGAGAGAGAGAGAGAGAGCTCGCCGATCACGTCAGCACCTAAAAGTTGCCGGGCAAAGTACGTGCCATTTCTCTGGCAAGTCCCGGTAGCGAAGGTGCTGCTGCTGCTACGTTGGGAGAAGCAACGCTGAGACTTGTAATTGATTTACAAGCTTCGCTTCGTGGCAGATAGAAGAGAGTGGGAGGGAGGGGGGTAGTACTAGAAGTATAGCAGGAGGGGAAGAGACGTTGGAGAAAGGAGCTATTGCTTCCGAGAAGCCTCCGCTAGATATCGGCGACAGCTGGCTTCTACTGACAGACTCATGCTTGCTTGCTACTACTACAACTACTAATACTACTGCTATTACTATATTCTCTTGTTTCTAGCTTCCTCGATGTGTATTTTGCTTTTTCACTCCTGATTACACTTTTTTTTGTTGACTTTTCAAAGACTTAACAGGCACATGAAAAAAAAAAAAATAATGAAAATAATAATGTGTTGATAATGGCTAGATTTTAAACATACACATCATATTTTCATCTTGATATTTGCAAAAAATAATTTGTATTTTGCAAAATACCTTAAGGTACACATTTTCATATTTTACGTACATTAGCAGACGACGAGTTGACGCAGGTATTATATTTAACGGGTAGTCGTAAAAACGACAGGAGAAAGGCAGCATTATTTACGGCGCTACTTAATAAAAGAGCTGCAGAAGTTTTATGATGACGACAGCAAACAAAGAAAAGAGACTCGCTTATGGAGTCGCGTAAAAAAAAACAGGCAAAAGAGCAAAAGAAGAAAAGAAATAGAGGGAGTAAACGAGGGGGAATGAAGGAAACGAACTCTTAGTGGCGCTAACGGTCATCGTTCGCATTAACCTACATTTCACGTACGTAGGGTTGGGGAAAGGGGTAGGGGAGTGGACAGACAAAAAGGTAAGAACGATGGTTGAGGGCTCAGCTCTTGCAATGGGGTATATTTATATAAGAAAGCTGGCTGAAGACGGAGCTCGGGTAATTTTTATAATGCCGAAGCAAACGTCGAGGCCGGAACTCGACGCGAGAGCTGAAGTATTTCCATATTTCCCTGGACAAAGAGAAGCTGGAGCAGTATGGGCGGGACTGTAAGAACACTCGAAAGTCGAACGCGAAGCAGCAGCAGCCAGCTGCAGCAGCTTCGTCCCGCGAGGTATGCAATGGAGGGGAGGGATCGGCTTTTACATCGCCAGACTTCTCTCTATCTTTTCTCTTTCCAGCAGCAGCAGCAGCTTTGCTCCCGCGAGCAACTAGTTCGCAAAGAGTTACGCCGCTTTTCGAGCCAAGGAGAATTAGCGAAAGTTGTCTCCGAGCCAAGAGGGCCTTGTAGTCTCTGCTGCTGCTACTGCTATTCCCCCTCTTTTCTATCTTTCTCTTGCAAGCTTACTACCAACTTTCTTTGTTTTTTCTTTTCTTCTTTTGCAATCGAAATGTCAATGGCCCTACGCTTTCTCGCTTTTCTTTCTTTTTTCTTTCAACGAAAAAACACTACATTTGAAATTGCTCTTATTGAAGAAGCTTGGAGAATCAGGAGTAATCTAGAGGTCTTTAGAATTTTTAATAGATTTATTTATTTTATTTGCATATTCAACGTAATATGCATTATAGTTGACCCTAATAACCTTTTTTTAAATTGAATATATATAAAATTATAAAGTTTAATATGCACAAAAAAATGTAGTATTCAAATTTCGTATATGTCTGACCACACACGACTTTTTCTACTTACTAATGAAAATCTATGAATTATGATTAGTTTTTTGCTATTAACCACGCAAAAGCTTTACAAATATCAATTTCTTATTAAATATCCATCCATGCAAAAAAACATTGTTTGATTTCATGTAAAATTTCTCTTAGAAATACAATTTTCTAGACGAGAATAAAAAGTACAATTCTTAACAAAACTTTACAAATATACAGTAACGTGGCAAACTAGTCAAGGCTTTAGCGCTTAAGAATGAAGCAAACGTATATATAGTAGTAGCAAGAAGGTGGAAGTTCGGAGACGACGGCACATAATCGCTCGTTTACCTACGTTATATATACGTGGCCCTTATCCTGGCGCAGCTTGCGGCACCCAAGACCTAGCGATTCGATCTTGGATGTCTCTCTCTCTCTCTCTTTCTCTCTATTGAAAATTCATTTCACCGGTTGCACCGATCCCCACAGCCAATCTTCCCAGCCATTTGATCCGATGCCACCTTATTCTATCTAACCCTCCTTCTACTTCTCCTCCTCTTCTCGACACCATCCCGAGGTCCGCACGCTTATTATTGGCAGCGACGAGGTGAGAAACGTCTCTGGCGTACGGGCTTTGGCTTTTGTCCTTCTGCGCTTGATTAAAACGCCCGGAATTTACGGGCAGCCAGCAAACGGACGGGCGTGACTCTATCGTACTTGCCCTTTCTCCATTCTCCTCCTCCTCATCCTCTACTGATGCTTTTCTGGGGATGGATTTTTATTGATTCTGTATAAAATCCAACCGCTCTCGGAGTGATTCTTTAATATGATTGAGCCGTCTTGGTTGAAAAGAAAAAGAGAATTTTCTTTATCTACTATTAAATATACATTCACGCTTAGAATACTCGAGTGCTTATATACTTATATCGTTATAGTCGTAAGATGCCGAACGTTTCGAATGAATTGCGACGCAAAGACGTGATAGAATCGAACCGAAAGAGAGAGAGAGAGAGAGAGAGAGAGAGAGAAGGGGATGGAGATCGAAACGAAATTGAATAATAAAGCAAGTTAGAGGCCATAGAAGCTCTTTATGGTTACATTGGCGTATACTCAACTACACTGTACGACGCTGGCGTCCATTGATACATGGAATCCCTTGAAATGCTGCAAGAAAGAGTCTCGTTTACCTTTCTATATTATACAGTCGAGCTTTTCCTTACTCACACTCACTCTTCCAACGACTTTCTCGTTCTCAATTTTATGCTCACCTCTATCACCCAAAACGTTTTCTTTTCCCTTATTTCCAATTACAAACCTTCTCTATCAGAGCAGCCTTACTTTCACCCTTTTCCATTAAAGTCAAACAGTCATACTATTCCATATAAACGCCTCGCTTTTTCCGTCAGCACACACGCCTCACTCCCTTATTTTCCCTCTTATGATTTCGCAACTGGAAACTTTGTGTTGAAAAAGAGAGGCAAAAGTAAGCTCACGTATGCTTTATATCAAGCTGCACGTATCTACTCGTCTGCAAAAATCGAAATTCTCCAACCTGTGTGTGTGTATGAACTATGGGTTCGAGTACTAGTATAGTATGTCCATGAATCAGAAGATACCTACCTGCCGATCGTAATTCAGAGCACGAGCCAAAACGAAGTTTACCCTAATTCCCATGGACGCCTGCGTAGCCAGCCAAAAACCAGGGCCCAATCTCGTGGCTGTTGGAACGGCCATTTCATGGTCGAAGCAACTTTAACCCTGGAAGGGGGAAAGAGGAAGAAGAAGAAGCGCGAACTAGGCGAAATAGTCCAGAGACCATTTGGTAGAGAAGGACTATGGATGCAAGCTCTGGACCTATGGATCTGGACGAACAGGCGCGTTAAAGCCCGAATAATTCTCGGGTAAAGCCGTTCGAAAGATCGGCCGTCTGGATAACAAGAATTTAAGCGGCAACGTTTGCAAGCGCGTTTCTCGAATTCCCACTTCGTCAGCAGCAGCACCAGCAACGCCTAGCTGGCAGCATACATATACATATAGTGAGAGAAATAGAAAGCTTGGATTAGAACGTAACAGCTGGGTGAACAGAAAACAATCCAGTATTGAGTTGAAAATAGCTGAATCTTTTCTTAATTTATTGTCGACAATATTGCTATGAATGATATGTGAATTGTTCAGCTAAGTTTATATTTGAGCACAAATTTTACGTTTAATAAAAATTCTAATCATGTTTATTGTTTATACTGATAGTTAACAAATAATGACTGTTGAATTATTTGTTTAAATAAAAATTTTATAACAATAAAATGTGAAAATTAAAAAAGAAAAAGAAAAATGTTATTTCTCATAAAAAGCTGCAAAAGAAAAAAATATAGAACGTGTGGGATAAAAAAAATTTTGAGCTGTAAATACCAGCTCAGAGTTTTAAGCTCTCGAGCACAGAGAGAGAGAGAGAGAGAGAGAGAGAGAGAGAGAGAGAGAGAGAGAGAGGGGATGGGGGAGTTTGTGGCAATAGCCGCATCCCAGAGACTTGAAGCGAAGCTTTCAGCACTGACATCCGGGAGTATCCAATGTATGTGTATATGTAGTATATATGTGTGTGGGTGCGCTTGCGTTCCTCTCCATTTGCATTTCAGATTTACACGAATCGTTCGGGATGGCGGGATGTGGAAGGAAGACCGGGCGCGAAAGCTCTCTCTCTCTCTCTCTTCCTCTCTCTTCTTCTCTCACCAGGTGCATTCTCGCTACATGCGTCCCTCGACCGTGTGCATATTTGAAATTGTGCGAGAATGAAAAGGGAAAGAGAGAGAGAGAGAGGAAGAGAGAACAAGCAGGATACTCGATTGAGCAAGAGAGGTAGAGATAGGGATAGAAGCATCTGCCTCGGTGCAACTGTCTAAACTTAATAAATACATCGACCTGCTCCGCTGAGGGTTCGCTTTAGCTATCTAAGAGCGCTAAGGCTAATACAGATAGATGTATATACTATATATATGTGTGTGTGTGTGTGTGTGATGCAAAACACGTTTAATCTAAAGTAATTTAACGAGATAAGGCTCGCGTTGCTTATAGTTCAGAAAATATTCATTCGTAAATTGTTGCATACTTTATTAACTTGAGTTTATAAACTTGTACCTGCGTATTGACTGAGTTTATAATTTGATTTTTGTGTATCCCAAGTGAATTTTTAAAATGATCCATTATTGTACATGAGCGAATACGAATAACGTTGAATCGGTTTATTTCTAAAAGTGACTCAGCATTATTCTCAGCTCCCAAGAGTAAAAGGTCTCCCTCTCTCTCTCTCTCTCGTATGAATTTTCCGAATTCCAGTGCCGGAAATTCTAGAAAGAAAATACGAGCTCGACTTTCACAAAGCAAAAGAGACCAGGGAAAAGGGAATTCTGTAGGGTAGGGGGATAGTAGGGTAGTTTGGATGATTTAAAATTTGGTCACAACGGAAGAGGAATGCCGGATACTCGCTTGCGCTTGGTTGGTGGCCAAGAGAGAAAGAGGTGGTGGAGACGCGTGGTGGGATATAATGCAGCAAACTAGACAATTGCGCTTGTTGGAATATTATGAGTCGTGAGGCGAGGCATTTTCACGTTCTCCACATCTTGTAATCTCTGGACTAATGCTCGCGAATAGGAAAATCCGTTGAGACGTTGGTTAGCACGCAACTTGAATATGCACCAAAGCTCAGCTTAAAGAAATACCCTCATAGTCAAAACGGACGTTATCGCGCTTCTGCGGATGCATTCCTCTTCGCACTTATCGTTGAAATTTTTTTTTCAAAATACGCTGCCGAAAATAAAATTTCACAACCATCTACTTTTTTTTTCTTTCTTTCTTTTTTTTGAATTTACATCGGATATCGAATGCCGCTAGGCACACGCGTCCAAAGTCGTAAAACGAGCATTTGGCCGAAGGGAAAACTGTAGGATAATGGGATTTACGAGGGTGGAAAAATCGAGGTGAAAATGCAAAAGTATCGGCATGCCGGCTTCTGGAATAGTCTCCATGGAAGAGGGGGACAGAGGCAGGGAGTAAAAATAGCGGCTTTCGTGTCTGGAGGGGAGGAGGGAGTCTGGCGCATATGGGATTCACGCGAAACGAGCCGGAACGAGCGGATAGCATAATAGGCACGTCCTGGGGCTTAGTAAAAGTACACTATACACTGCAGGCGCAGGTTACGCCTTCTATCCATACAGACTCTTTTCGCTGTTCCCTCGCGTTGCCGTCTGCGTTAATATCAGTAGCATAACGAGGCTTCCTAATTCCGGCGACATTTGCAAAGCTCGACGAGGACCCCCTGTGGTTGTACTCCTCCTCGTTCCGACAGGCTCATTCAGTCGGATTTTTTTTTCATTTTTACACGCCTGCTATTTCCTATTCCAGGTCTTTAATGTTCGTCAAAGGCGACACGCATGTCATGGAATTGCCAGGAAGAAAGTTTCTTCGTTAGAGTAAAAGAAGCGAAGGAGAAGGATGAAAAGATGCGTATGAAGGAACGAGCGGGTGGCCAAGGCGTGGCTGTCTGAGATAGACTTGTGAGAATGAGGGTTTCGGATGCTGATTTTTCTTCTGTCGTGCAGCTCACGTACGGTAGGAGGGAAAGGACGACTCCCTTCGTAAGGTCTACGTGTCGAGAAATTTTGTGCGTCTAAGGCAGATAAAATTGTGCGTGAGCAAAAGGGGAAAAGAGGTGGAAACGGTATACGAGAAAAAGAGAGAGAGTTGGATAAAGTGGAAGGACACCACGGGTCGTGTGTGAACTCTTGAGAGAAAGAGTGTGGGTAATATATGAGGGGTAGAAGGAAAAAAGGAATGGAGACCTTTTTTTTTATCCACAACACAATAGGCGAGCTAAGCAGAAAGAAAATCTACTTTCTTCGTATATTTATTTGAGAGATAAATTTCGTGTGAATTACGAAAAGACTCGTAAGTGGATCTGTTGTCTTGAATACAATGACTAATTAATTTGCTGTTAATGGCAGACAGAAGGGAATAGTGAGACATAGAGGAAGAGATAAGTTGGCCTGTGTTTCTTTGGACGTTGTATTGCTACTTGAGTTTCGCTCAATCCAACAAAGTTTAACCAAATCTGTTGTTGACCGGCTACTAAAGTTTTGGCTAAAGTAAATCGAGTTTGATTGCTCTAATCTTGGCAAGCATAACAGTATATCTGTGGAAAACAACTTAATAGGGTTTTACTTGATAAACGATGTACCATAGTATTACTGTCTGGTTAACATCTCTATATTAATGCAATTCTACTTGACTGACCGATAAAGTGAAAAATTTCAATAAAAAAAAAAAAAAGAAATGCTAAATTTCAGCGATGCAGTAAAAAAAAAGTGTGAGAAAAATAAAGATTTGCAGAGAGTTAAAAGCACACACATACACACAGTAGACGAATAGAAAATCTCGCCTGAGAATTACAAGGGAATTAAATAGTACAAAGAACTTTAGAAGAGGGTATTAAGCAAAGTGGAAAGGAAAGTCTGTAGAGAGAAAGGGGGTTAAAGGGGGGGGGGGGGTATCTCGCGGTGATTCACTAAAAGCCATCGCGTGCGAGAACGGCGGTGCTTTCAGAGAGAGTATACCCATTTCACCATCGTCACCACCACCACCACTACTGCCAGCACACCTTGCGTCAATTAAAAAATACTCACTCGATCTTGGAAGCGGACGCAATTCGCCTTTACCCTTCACATAACGAGTATTCCATTCGTTCTTTTTTTTTCCATCCCAGCCTTTAGTCGCTCTTTCACCATCCATACCTAGCCTGAAATGCACTCGGCGTACAAGTATTCACGAAGAAAATCTCAACGCTTCACTGACGAATGGCATACAACGCGAGCGTGTGCATGTGTATGCGTATGTCCTTGTTTTCTTTTTCTTTTTCACCGTCGATTTATTTCCGTGGACGCGTCTGTTCTTTTTTTTTCTCTCTCTCTCTCTCTCTTTCTCTTATTCGTGCATGCTTTTTTCACTTGCTTGTTAACACGTACGTTTTCTCTCTCTCTACTCTTTTTTTTCTGAGTCCGCGTGGCCGCTTTTTATTCGCGGCTGTTCGAGACAATTTGAATTGTTCTTTTCAGCTCGTTTAGCCGACCCATCGACAATGCTCGGAGAAATGCTTAATTGTGGAAAATTGCACAGGGTGGCCCAATGGTGGGTGGGGTGAGCTGGTAGGAGGGTATGAGAGGAGAGGGCTTGGAGGGATGGGTGTTCCCACGAGATTTTATCGTTTATTATTCGAATGGGAATCGAATTAAGCGGTAGACACGTGCGCTCTTTTGTACAACGTACGAATTATTTTTGGATTTTCCGGCAATCCTGCTCCCCCCCCCCTCCCCCCCCCATTCCTCGTTAGAACTGCCAGAGTGTGTTTTAGCTACAGCGGGCACTGTACGATATAAGCGTGCACGCGAGCAGCATGGGAAAAAACTGAAATAAAATATTAAAATTACGCGTTGCTCATCCTCCTTTAGCTTTTTCTCTCTCTCTCTCTCTCATTTTCTTTTTTTTTCTTGGAGTGTTCTACTTACGCTGCACTTACCTTTTTCACTAAAAGTAAAAGTTGGAAAATTTACGAGTAAGCACAGTTTTCTCTCTTTCTCTCTCTCTCTCTCTCTCTCTCTCTCTCTCTCTCTCTCTCTCTTTCACTCTTTCTCTCTTGTTGGTGCAAACGTTCGCCTATTCCCACTTATAACTCGTTTACTCAATTCCATCAAGTTTACCATCTACTTCAGCGCAAATGCGTCCGATAATACAGTTTCCGGACACGATGAGTGCTGCATTGCAAACATGATTGAGTTTCCCCTAATGGAAATTATTCTGCTAAAAACAATTCTTGTTATTTCCACGCGCTGCATTTTTTTTTATTTTTTTTTTTTTTATTTATATAACACCGACCTGAAAAATTATTTCTACTGAATAAACATTATTACAAAGTAGTTGTTATTCCATAAGAAAAATCATTCAAAACTTTTTTTCAAAATTATTTTCAAAGAAAACAATTGACTTATGATAATAGAAAAAAAATTATTGATTAAAAATAAGTGTCTGAGAGAAACCATAGCCTCAAGAACAGATGGTTCTTAATAGATAGAAAGAGAGTGAGTGGAGGTTTCAGACACTGCATATACACAAGAATGCATTATCATGCCAAGCCGAAGAGCGTAATTATGCAGGCTCGAAAGAGCTCGTAGAAGAGCGAGACGCCAGGCGCATCAATGCACTTGTCGCGAAGGCGCGGGTGTACGATACTCTCTCTCTCTCTCTCTCTCTCTCTCTCTTATAGCTCTTAATGGCAAGCGATGCGCGGGTTCGCCTCGTCGCTAGAGAACTATTTACTGGCGCGTCGCCAAATGAAAATAGGATATATTCAAAAGGTGGTGAGAGGGGGGTGGAGGGGGGGCAGAGGAAGAGCTCAAAAGTTCTCATTAGGCGATCGAGGCAGAGTCCATGAGCCACTTCAGTATCCGTATTGTTCGTTTTGCATGGCGTTTGTGTCCTGCACCCGGTATCGTCGAAATTAAGAGCTAGGAAGGATGGCCGAGGGAAGGAGGAGGGTACTGTGTCTTTTATTAAGCTTGCATTGTCTCCGTGCTGTAGTGTGTGTGTGTGCAGAAGAGGGACAAGTATGGGTTTGAAGATGGGGCTGGTTCTTTCTCTCTCTATCTCTTCTACCACTTTCCTTATCCGCGCGGCTTCTTTTCGTCGCAAATTTACTTCTTGGATCGCCAGTGCTTCTCCTCCTACTCCTCAACTCCAGCTGCCTTATTACGCGAATGGGAAATGTTCTGGCCGCCGCCGTTTTGGCTCGCAATAACGGTAGTAGCTATATATATCTTAAAGCTCTTTCTCACTTTGCCTGCTGCTTATTGCTTAGGCACTCAAGCGGCAATCTTATTTGCTGATTAAATTTTAACCTGATCAAGACATGATACAAATGTGTTCCGTTTTTTCTAAATTTTTTTTTTTTTAATAGTGCAATTATATTAAAAAAATTAATATGAATAACTAAATCAACATGACTTTAAAATATTGAAAGATTTTAATACAATGAAATTATTATTATGAAACAATGTATAATATAAATTTTGTGATATTATCATTTGTTATTGGTTTTGTAATTTAATTACTTGTTTTCTTCTTTTGCAGATACGCCATCGTTCGCCATAACACGTTTACCAGGATTCGGCATCCCAATAGTCGAGGGTATGTCCGTGAGTTTGAAGTGCGAAGTAGACAGTAACCCATCAAGTGTACCAATCTGGCAACGAGGTAACGACAACAACAACTTTAAATAACATAACACTTAATATTTATCCAACACGAAAATGTTATAAGTGAAAAAT
Organism: Leptomastidea abnormis; assembly: GCA_030522805.1. NCBI lineage: Eukaryota > Metazoa > Arthropoda > Insecta > Hymenoptera > Encyrtidae > Leptomastidea > Leptomastidea abnormis. Next base: position 45,285 of record JAPYZE010000114.1, on the reverse strand, counting down.
TCATCAACAATACTTATATAGTATAAGCAACGAGCAAGTTTCCTCAATTATCATTTCATTTGCTTTTCACCCGCGTGTAATATTCGCCTACACTTCTCCCCCTTCTTTTACCCCTTTAGTATGCGGCAAATAGACTCGTGAAGCTGGAGCGGAAACTTGTTCATTAAACTAGGACGGAAATTTATAATTACAAACATTGTCTCGAATTCAAATCCAGCTGGTGCGCAACAACTTTCTCTCTCTCTCTCTCTCTCTCTCTCTCTTCCTCATTCTTACCCACCTAAGAATATACACATTCATGAAAGAACAGAAGACTCGGTTGCTTTTATAGTCTAAAAAGCATTGCATGATTATACATTTAAGTATACAACCAGCGTATCGGCTCGTAATTACTTAACGCCGATGGCAGTTGGAAAAGGCCGGTTACGAGAGTGCGGAAATGCAAATACGCGAAAGCACACGAAGTAGATTCGTTGTAATAGGAGGGATGAAAGAGACCCCCCCCCCCTACCCCTCACCAACATCCGATCGTCAGTTAGAGCACACAAATATATGCGCGGATTCTCTCGCGCGCCGCTAATTTAATTAGCGTAAACACGCTTTCTCTCTCTCTTTCTTCCAACGCGCGCGCGCAAACTTAAACCAAAATACGGGTACATTCTCTCTCTCTCTCTGTCGTAATAACGTCGGGCTTCAAAATGGATGAAGCTACCGACGAAACGCGCGCACGTGGAGAAACGACTCTGTCCCCCTTCAAAGAGCCTCTTCTATATCCCACATTCTACATCTATAACCACTCTCGCTTTAATTACGCCATTTACAACCAGCACACGTGTTGAAGCTTCGTTTTCCTTGTTGTATCTTCTCTCTCTCTTTCTCTCTGTGGTCTCTGCCAAGTCATTTGAAAGCCTCCTAGTTTTGTGGATTTTTTCGGGAATCTTTTTATTTGTTTTTATCTCTCTCTCTCTCTGTCTGGATAATTATATATAATTAAAAGTCACGAAAAATATGTTTTGTTTGTTATTTACACCTAGAGGCTTTAGTTTTGTTGTTAATTTTATGTGTTGTTTTGAATTTTATTTTAAATAAATGTAAGAAAAATTTTTGTGTTACGTACGTGGATATTAAAGCAGAGCTCGTTGCTTGAAAACGTGTATTCTAATTAGAGCAAAATGTTGTGCAAACGTTTTACACGCGTGATGTAAGATACATCTCATTAAATTATTTCTTTAAAATAAAATGAAAAAAAAATGTTATATTCTCGTTAATTAAATTATCGACGGATTGTCATATTTTATTTGCAGAATTTTATTTTCATCTTTAAAGAGTTGCTTTGAAAAAATAAAATAGGTCACTTGACTTAACTTTTTAACTTTGATGAGCTCATTGCACAATTATTTAAAATTGCATGAGAACTTAAAGTTTTTTTCAAGGACTAATTTTCGAGGTTGACGCTTTTTTATTTGCTTCGGAAAATTTGTCAAAGGATCTTGTAGTGCAAGTGCTTTCGACTTAATTAATGACATTTCAAGTTTTCTTCTTCTTAATTTGATGTACAATATTTTTTATCCCTAGAGTTGTGTTATTCAACACGGTTTTAAATAATAATTCGATATTTCAACATATTATATTTACACTTTTTGAAAAGAATTTGAATAATAAATGTAATTATAAATTAAAAATATAAAATTTCAAATTTTAATTAAATATTTTTTTTTAATGAAAATTTAATTATAAAATCTGCTTTGAAAATTTCAAAATATTTCTGATAATAAGTTATATCTTTGAAAAGTTTATTCATTACTAAATTAATATTATCAACAAACATATTTCATATTTTGAAAACATTCGGATGTACGTTTGTAAACAAAGGCAATAACAAAATGCCTTGTTTAAACAGAAGCCTATTAGCCATAATTCACGCCGCTTCAATTCTCAATAAATAAAAGTAAAAACAACACTAACTGTAAAAAATATTCTTTCGTAAGTTTGTCGTAGACAAGTACCGATCAATCCCAATGAAATCGTAATTGTAACTTCAACAAGCTCCATCCCTCCTCTACACAAATGGAAATTTAAGATTTTCCAGCATCACGTAAAATTCATGCATTTTCGCATTTCCGCTATTCGGTCGCGTAAATAGTAAGGGGGGAAAAGAGTAAGCTTGGTGTGCACTTCTGTGCGGAACAAATGAGCATCGAGTTCGCCGGCGAATTCATTATGGATGATATATTTGCAGTGGAGCAAAGGCGAAAGAGCTTTAAGAGGAGAGGGTAAAGAGGGAGAAATAAAACGCGGCAGGGAGGAGGAGGGGGGGGGGAATCGCGGGGAATGCTTTTGATAAAGCCCCTTTGTTTGCTCTCACCCAAGCACACATACACACATACACACCAGGCAACATTAACCCACATTCGGTTCTCTCTCTCGTGAAATTTCACTCGAGAGCTCCTTCTCTCTTAGCGCAACCGGCCGACCCCGACCGTTCGGTGGTGACCTACACCTATACCCTACACTACACTTGCACGAATCGTATGATTATCTTCCGTGCTCGAAGAGTTGCGACATATCCCCGGCGGAGATTTCTTTCTTCACCTCCAGCCTTTATTCCCTTCTCTTCTTTACTCGACTTGTCTTTCGAAAAGAAAAAAGGAAAAGAAAAAAAGAATTCTTCTCGACTTTTTCGTCTCTCTCTCTTCCTTTCTCTCTCGACGGCACGCGTATTTCAACGTCGGTGAGCTTGGCTGGTTCGACCTGTCCCTGGGCTGTGCACACCGCCTTTCTCTTTCTCTGTCTTTCGTACCCGCTTACTCTCTCTCTCTCTCTCTCTCTCTCTCTTTCTGTGTGCTTGTCTTCCACTTGGCGAGGTAGGAAGGAGAGAGAAGCAGAGAGCTCGAGAGGAAAACGTCTATCGAAGACGCATCGCCCTGTAAATTCCAGCGAACGGAGAACTTTAATGTTTGCAACCCGATATGGGTTCTCTTCTCGCAAGAATGATATAAGTGAAGAATCGCTTGCTAGCTGGCTGCTGCTGGAAAGAACCCGTAGAGCTCTTTTAAAAATGAATCGTTCCCGGATGAAACTATCGATCTCACATTTTTTTTTATCTTCTATTTTTTCTAACACACTCGTTATTTTCAAATTTACTTTTCATCGCCTTTCCGGATTGAAATCCCTCTAGGAATTTTAAAAATCCTCTTGAAAAATGTTTGTTTATCCCCTTAGAGAATTCATTAATTTCAGCTATAATTCTCGTTTACGCTTCTTAAAATATTATACCACTACTACTACCCTCAAAACAATTAGCACTTTTTTTGTACTTATTCGAGCTGCTGCTGTGTTAAACACGTTGTATCGCGTGTAATGTCCCCCCCCCCCCCCCCCTCCTCTCGAGAACTGCTTGCTGTATTGGATTCGGCTTTTCTCACTTATTCAAGTCATTAGCCGATCTAAATTAGCTTCGCTTAAGTCTTGGTTAATTAAAAACTACAATTTTTCTTCTGCAATTTATGTGATGGACGAGCGATACGCGCGTCGTGACGTGATGCATGGCCATGGTGCGCAGAAAAAAAGGGGATAGAGAACGGAGCTCGAGAAATAAGAAACGGAAAATGATAACATCCTCTCTCTCTCTCTTTTTCTTTTTTTTTCTCTCGGGAAGTCGAGAAAGTTAGTACTTTATCCGCTTAAACGTAGCAGTAGAGTCCCGGGGCCAATTATTCATTGAAAATCAAAAGTAGGCGACGTGCGGAAAGCGGTGGTGCTCCGATACAAAGTAGGCAAAGGGTGTGTCGGAGAAAGCGGGAGGTGAAAGTGGAGGGGGAGGCTACGCGTTTCGGAGCTATGGAGGCCTCCCCGGCTCCATTATACAAGACGAGTAATTACCTACGATAAGGAGATTACTTTACGCCCGACTCCCAAGCTCCCCCCTCTCCTCCCTACCACTCCATACTCCTCCACCTCGGCATCGAACGCGCGCCTCTATACCCGCACTATGCCCCGCTCTTGGCTAGATACCTGCGAGGATAACGTCAATGGAATCGCCGACCCTTGTTCTAATTACGTAACGTTCGTTATTGCATTAAACAAAGTGCTAAAAGCAACTTGCGCTAGCAAGCGCGTGAAAGTGTACCTCACTACGCTCACTGCTGTATATATGCTAGTGACGCAGCCTCGCGCGAGCTTTCTCGGCACCTCAGCCAAGCGTAAAACGCACAATGAGAGAGAGAGAGAGAGAGAGAGAGAGAGAGAGAGAGAGAGAGAGAGTAACGCAAAAAAGAAGCTCTTTTCTCGCACCTTGTGCAAGCTCTCTCTCTCTCTTTCTCTCTTGCGAGCTTGCAAGCGGCAGTCTCGCTCGATTACTACAACCGCTTCCATTAACGGCAGAATTACCGTCGCTTTGAGGCACCGACGCGCGAGATGCCGTTCTACTACTTTCTTGTTATAGCACGCTCTCTCTCTCTCTCTCTTTTTCTGTCTGTATTATCGCGAAATACTTATTTCCTTCTGAGTATGCTGACTTTTTTAATCCTTAGACTGACTGTAAATTGCATTTAAATACGTGCACACACAAAATGCTTTGTTATGAATATATATTTTATGATGTTTGGGTGATTACGTACTTTTTGTTATTATTCTTTTATGATTTTTAAATTATTTCAGTTGGAGTTTGTATTTTTATTGTTGGAATTTTAAAAATTTATTTCTATTCAAATCAAACATCACTTAATTCAGATTGTTATAAAAACGTGATTATTCATGCAAATATAATCCATAATTAAAATATCATAAAACTTTTACGTTCCCCGGAGTGACATAAATTATATGCCTCAAGTTATCGATTTTATTTTACAAAAGATGCACTTCATATAGTTTGTCCACACACTTTTAAATTCATTAGATATTCAATTACCCTTATTCTAACCGAGAATCCTGAAAAAAATACTCGACTTTTTTTTTCTTTTTCTGTTTAATTATAAGAAGAAAAAAGGCGATTTAAGTATGAAGAGAAGCCAATCTTACGACTTTGCCGATTATGAGGAAATGATTTTTGCGATCCTCGTCGCAATTAAAATTCTTTAATATCCCTCGCGGCGCACGTTCGCAGTCATTTGCAATGGGACGTACTGATTTCTCGTTAAAACGTCAACTGACAGACGAATTTTTCAATTCGCTTCATCGGTAAATACGCCTTCACTCTCATCGCGCATCTATATCTCTTTCTTGCCAACTCCGGGAAATCAATAATATCCGTTGCGCTTCTCGACGAAATAAATGTCGAAGACTTGCGAATCAAGGTAAAAAAAGAAGAAAAAAAAAATATAAGGATCGAAATTGCATCATTGTGATTATATTCGATTTGCATTTGGATGAAATCAATTCTCAATCAAAGAAGCAGGAAAAATAAAATCTTTTTATGATTTTATTATTTCATTATTTCATACTCTTATTTCTTATTTTTTTCTTTTAAAAGTTATTACATGACTCTTGTAGCCCGACAGTAATTATTATTATTATTATTAAAGTAAAATATAAGAGGCAGCACTTACTCAGTATTTTTATAACGAAGAAAAAGTTGGAGCATAAAAATATAGAGGACATTTTGTCACCCATATGTCTTCATAAGCAGACGACTTATTCATTACTTGGTCATGTCCTAGTAAAAAAGTTAAAAAATATATACAGTTGAAAAACGCAGCTCCATAACTACGTCCGTTTGCGAGAAATTGGAAAACATTTGAGGTCCGGAAAAAAAAGAAGAAAAAGGACGAAAAATATCGCTCATGACGTTTAATTTTCGTGGTACACCTATAAAAGAGAAATAAGTACCTAGTTAGAGAAAAGAATAAAATTGGCCAAGAGAGAGAGAGAAAGCTTGAGCAAGGAGAGAAAAATAGAGAAGGCGAGATAAAATGGATTGTTATCGGGCCGAACGTTTGTATTTGTTTTTCGCTCAGGAAGGGAGAGGGAGGGGGAGTTTTGTTGGATCTCGTATCCGAGTGGTGGGAGAAATGGAATCGCGGGCACTCTTTCTCTCAGCTTACTCGAGAACTGTATATAAATATAGCCTATCCTCATGTAACCTCCTTTTCTCTCTCGTTTTTGTTTCAGACAATGGGCCGCCCCCGGTGGAGCAGAGCGATGACGGATGGCTGAACTTTACCAAGATCAGCCGGGCCGAGAGCGGCTGGTACAAATGCTACACGCGACACATGCTCGGCATTTTCACCAGCATCGGCTACTTCCTCAACGTTCGCTGTGAGTTATAATTCCACTTTCAGCATGTCTCCAACCTAGCACCACCACCACCAACACCACCATTGCCTCTAATCCATGGAAACTCGTTTGAACACTCCGCTCATCTCTTCATCCTTCTCTTCTCATCTTCTATCCCTTTCAACCAGCCCTTTCTTTATTCAGCCTTCCCGTTCCAGATTCTCCCTCTTTTTCCTCACCCATACCAGCATTCCCTCTCTTCACTCATCCTCCCCCCCCCCCTATCTACCTCGTTCTTTCTGTGTCGAGCTCGTACTTTTCTTTTCTCTCGCGCTCGATTGCGAGGAGGACGTTATTGGACGACGCACAGACGTAACAAAGACTTTTTCAGAGGCCAAAAGCCGTATCTCGTACGATTTTATTTATAGTCGAGCTTCAGTGAAAATGAATCGGCTAGTCTATATTATGTGCCATCGAGCTATTCAATTTAACTTAATTAATTTTTCACCGAGTTTATAATAGCTTATACCTATCGTTTTTTTTCTCTCATTTTTTATTCTACTAAAAAGTTTTTAATAAAAGAGAACACCGCACATAGTAAATTCCAAATTCTACGAAACGAAATCAGTAGTAATAGTCACGCTTTGGTCAGACATGCATTTAAACAATAAACCCATGACAATAAATATTTATTCGTCATCAAAACTTTTTAAAAAATCAGTTTCAATATCTCAGACACACAATTTACAAAAGCAATATAACTTTAACATTTACCTTGAATTTACCTTATTCGCAAAAGCACTCAGGTGATTCGGCAAACGGATGTAATAATGCATCGTGTAGTAGTAGTAGTAGTAGTAGTTGTAGTAGTTGGATATCCGTAGCCGAGATCTCATTTGAGGACTATCATCGATTTAAGGTCTCTCTCCCGAGAGTGTATTGCTCTCAGTTATCGAGGTCGAACGCGTTATCCGATACGTTATACTCGAACAGCTTGGATAGATCGTAATACAGCTGCTGATGTTGGTGATGGTGGTGGTGGTAAGGTGTGCTGTGATCGATAAATCCTGCGTCAAGCTGCTGCTGTTGCTATTCGGTTTGTAGAGTGGGCGTAGAGGGTTGTGGATGGTTAATAGGCAGTCCCGTGCCGTCTAAATTGCGTGGAGATTAGTTTCCGCCGAGGGCCCTGGTAGTAGATCGGTCGAAGCTTGAGGAGCTCGTGATAGAGTTGTGTATGTATACGCAGCAGCAGCAGTGTGCGAAAAAGCCAGATCTTCAAGTGCAATAGGCAACCGCAGTTGCGAGATCAAGTTAACTGGAAGGCTTGAAGCTTCTTCAAAATATACGTTGCAGGCGTTTTCGTTGGCTTGAAATTGCCAAGAGAGATAGCTGCCTGCTGTGTATCGGATCCGATATTGGGTTAATAAGCCGACAGAAACTTAGCTCGTGGAGGATGGCGAAGAGGGTCGATGTAAAGGGGGGGGGTGGGGAGGAGGTGATATTCTGCAAGGGGGATTAAGCTGAAATTATGCAGCATTGTTGCTTGGTAACGCACGTTAACCTGGTCGGAGCTGAGGCGGGTGTCCGACGACCGGCAATAAACTTTACACGCTTAAGTAACGCCCGTCTGAAATTATAATTATCGGTTCGCAATTGCGTAAGCACCACCACCACCACCACCACTACCACCATCATCACAGGAGAAAGATCGAAGCTCGTCAGAGAGTGGGAGAGGATATAGCAAAGGAGATACAGCAACATCAGCAGCATCAGCAGCAAAACCAATTACAAAGTCCGGCCGTAACACAGGCTAGCCGGATATCTCGGGTAATGTGTCCGCAATGCATATAGTTTGAATAATTAATCCACGCGCTGCTTGCTCGCTAATTACCAAGCACGTAATGTCGTAACAATAAAGATCGCGCAGCTCTCTACGCATTAGAGGGTGAGAGCGCGAGAACGCGAGACTCTCTCCCACAAATAGCGTTGAACTTTCTGATAAATCGTAGCTATATACTATCACGCTAGCACACACAGATATAGATAAATAGATAGATCGATAAATGCTCATTTCGAACTATCGATGAGTCCGTCTCGATGTCGCCTCTTGCTACGGTACGATCGCTCTCGCTCAGCTCGGGGCTAGTGGTTGGGGGGAATGAAGGGACGGGGTAGAGTCGCTAGGGAGGAGAGTGGGTAGGAAATTTGCAAATTTTCGCGACAGGGCGATGGTAATTTCCGTTCGGCTCGGTGGCTTCCTGCCCTGACAAATGGCTGTGGTTTCCGGCTCGTATTGACGTCAGCACGTTGCCTCACCCTATGACTCGTCGACGCGACCGGGAAATCTAATTCTAAGTGCAATTTTGTAATCGGGCTCACGAGCATTTCTCTGTCTCTCTTCGACTATTACTACTACTACTACTGCTACTACTACTGGCCGATGCGAAAACTCGTTAAACTCACGTGGATTATTTTGCGGGCAGCCAACTGCCGGTTTCATCAAAAATTGAGAAAATTTCGTTTTATTACCAAAGATGGATCGTTATACTTTTATAGTGAGATACAATTATCTAACGAGTCGTTGCTTAAATTATTAAGCCACGTACTCCAAAAGTTATAAAATAAAACTGATCGATCAAGAAAAGTGTCAGAGGAATATATGTAGAGGACAAAGGGAGTGGAAATCTTTCTCTCTCTCTCTCTCTCTCGAGCAATTCCACCACCAAAACTCGATAGAAGGGAGCCAATAAGGAGCAAACGATCGGACACGTATAATTTTGCGGCGTGTGTCTGCTCGAGAGAGAGAGAGGGAATTGCACGAAATGGAATTGCGAGGTGGAAAACGATAGAAGGGAAGATTTCGCGTATGACCCCTCTCTCGCCTCCTTATACTATATCCACCGACTAAAGATGTTCCTACGAATGTTTATCCGGTATACGTGCCGGTGCTTCCGATGACCGGAGCCACGCTTGCGCGCGTTGTTGTATACTTGCCGAAAGGTCGGCGGACGTACAAGTCACGTTGTAAACAACGATATATTTTAGCCAAGCTAACCTGCTGAATTTTAATCTAGCCTTACTACTCTCTCTCTCTCTCTCTCGTTCTCTTACGAAAGCCTTTGATCCCAATTCATGCTATGGAACAAATTTTCGCTTAAAAGGAAGGAGGTTTCTGCTTAACAGCTTTGTTTATCTTTGACGTGCAAAATTGTCACAGAAAATTATGAAATTTTACTTGACTTTAAGTAAAGGACTGCTACTACTGCTATTGCTACTACTACTATTACCCACTACTACTGAACTGTATTATTTTGTCGTTTTTGTTTCCGCTTGAATAAAGAATTTACTTTCTTTAGTTTATTCAAGAAGTTTATTCACTTAATACTTTGTTTGCATATCTAAGCATTTGAGAATTAATTCGACTGAGTGAATCTCGTAAATAAATGGCTTTATGCCAATTTGTGTATGTTTTTTTAATATTAATAAAAACATAAATACAAACTTTATTTTACAAATTACTTGCTTTTGAATATTTTTCTTTTACAGAGTTTTATAGCAATATTTATGTGTTTGAATTTAAATTCTTTTGGCAAAAAGTAAGCTCTTAAGTGGAAATGTAAAACATTGAGCATTGCTTTAACTATTGACTACCTATACTTACAGATACATTTAATGACTATACATTTTATATTTCAATCGACCAAGTACTTTCCATTACTTTTTTATCTACTTTTGTATCCCGCTTATTAAAACTTTCCAAATATATCATCTTATTCAACCAAATAATTTAAAATTCTTTTACTAATCGTATTCCAATAAGTAGAAAAATCCAAGCATGGTCGGACGATCTTAAATCTACTAATTCTACATTAATTAATCTTATTACATAAGCTATATAATTATTGAAAATCAATTGAACAAATCAAATAGTTTCTATCAGTATACTCAAAGGAGAGAGAAACCAATCAATATCAAAACTTTGTATTTACACAGACGACCCTGAAATCGAAACTGAAGCAGAGGCGTTAAACGGTGAAGCAACAGACTCACGTAAGGTGGAAGTGCAAATCGGCGGTGCCGTGACTTTAGAGTGCGACGGAGGCTGCTGGGGTCATGGTCCTGGCATGGATCCTGTTGGTGGTCCAGGCTCTTTATCTCTCAGCAGGGTAGTCTATCAAGACGCTGGTGAATATCACTGTGTTGCACCAGACCGTAAAATGCAGGACACGTGGAGGGCACAATTACCCTACCAGATCAAAGTCTCGGGTGAGTAGAGAAAGAGATTTAAGATATTCTATTGACCTTAACATGTATGATTTCACATTTTATAACTTGCTTATACCCATCAAATCTGTTCGTATATCATATCTAACATCATCTTTTATCTTGCGTAACACCCGTATAGTAAATAATACTCTGGAAAGAAAAAGGGGTAGAAAAAAAAAGTTTTAAGCGGCACGACATCGTTATCGTAACGTTTACGGGCGTTAGAGAGGGAGTGTTCAGAATCACGAAGCTTAGACTTTTTACAACGACTGCAGCAATGGCAAAGCGACTGCGTGTAGCAAAACCTCTGCAGTATCGCCGCGTCAACTCAAGTAGTATAAAGGCTGAGCGTGAAGCGTAAACTTTTACGTGTGGATTTAAAAAAAAAATATAGACTGACACGGTGTAGATGAGAGGCGTATATAGTGAGAAAGAGACGCGTAAAGATATAGTACATGGGCATATAATTTTTCACGGGGACAATCTTGGCGTTGGCTATATGTGCGTTGGCAGGCCATTATCGCTACAATTGAAGCGTCGTGTGAGCTTACGCTCCGTATACGACGAAGGGTGTGTGTGTGAGAGAGAGACTGTGCGGTTATATTGCGCTGAAGCCGAGTCAGCAGGCTAGAATTTACAGGCGCACACGCGAATACGACCCTCACACTCTCACTCATACTCTGCGTCGCTCTGATATTTGCGCTTGTGCTACTAGAGGGGGATTCTCTGTATGAGCTCTTGCTTTAGCTTCAGCGTCAAGTCGTGCGAGAGAACAAGCGATCCCAACGCAGACGAGCGTACTTCCGTTTTAGACTGCCAAAAATCGACCCCCGAGTGTGTCGCACTGTATACTGAGAGAGAGAGAGAGAGAGAGAGAAATAACTGTATCCTTTGGTTTTGGACAAGCCAAGCTTTTCTGCTGCGTTCGGCACTATTGCCGAGTATTATCGGTGTACAAGAAAGCCAAACCGCGTGATAACTTGCCAGTCCCTGATTTCTTCATTTCAAGTTCGTGAAATTGCTTTTTTGCAATTGGGTTAGTCTCGCGTCGCAGTTTCATCGATTCTTTAAACTCGAAAAAGTAATTAGCTTATCTTGGCACGTTAAGATTTGTACGAATAACTATTATTTACTTAAATTTTCGACGAATAGACAAATATATTTTTAGCTAAAAACCGATTATCTATTAGAATTGTTTTCTCACATTTTGAACTTCTTCAACGAGGAGGGTATTCGGATGGGACAAGGGTAAACAAGTTTACGGATAAGAGGAATGGAAAATGGCTGCTTCGTATAAATTGGAGACCCGCTTACGATACTGGATGACGACTCGGATCGGAAGAAAGAGTAGGAGGAGGAGGGGTAGGGGTAGTTGGGATATTCGCTGGCACGATTCTCCATCCATTTCCCTGGCTGTATCGAAAATCGACGAACCGGCGTATTGGATTCCGGTGCGTGAACGGCCAATTGACGTCTCCTGCTCCTCTTTTTACCCCCGACTGCGTACTTTTTTTACTTCTCCCTCTTTCTCCTAACCGCTCGTGATTTCCTCGCAGTTCGGAAAAGTCGTTTTTCCGAGGCAAGCGAGCCAATTGCCCGAGGGCAATACCGTAGCTAGGAGAGAAAGGATAGGGGGTGAGACGAAAGAGCCGAGCTTTTGCAAAAGCGATAGAGAGAGGGAGAGGAAGAGAGTTTGCTCAGGCAAAATAACAAAAATCTTCTCTCATATTTGCTGGCGGCTGCCTAATTCCCGAGAATCGGCTCGCTGCACGTAGTACTATCGCTTCTCTCTTTCTCTCTCCTCACCTCTTCTTCTCCAGCAAATACACTAGCTCTCATACGCTTGCGACTGCGCTCTCGGTCAAAATGATCGTACAAAGATCTAAAGCAAAGATAGTAGGAGTAGTAGCAGCAGCATACCGCTTAAATAAGCTTTTATATCTTGATTTCGTCTCGAAGCCGCCGTCTTTATATCTTGCCTTGCCGCATCTAAGATAATTGAAAAGCTCGAGTATAAGCGCACCAAGTTTAAAATTGGAAGAGCAAATGAGATTGCGTTAAGTATTCTCTTTATTAGGCTTTTGAATATATGTATACCAAGCTTTAAACCACGCGCGACTTACTTCAAATAATTCTCCAAATTTTATTCTCTCTTTTACTCGAAGCAAGTATTTCATATTAGCTTGTCTTCCATGAAACGAAAGACGCTTGAAATTTATCGCTTTGGTATTGCAATTTTGAAATCGCTTAAAATTCACGCGCACTTTCAATCGTCTGCAACGAGTGAAACGTTAGAGTGTCCGCTTTTAATCGGATCAGTCTTTTTTGTCGACGTCAAAACCGGTTGCAAATAAAAAAAAAATAAAAAAAAGACACATACGAAGCAAACTGTGCAATTTACGATTTCGCAACGCGCGCGAACGATCAAAGGCTTTCTTTTCGATTTAATTTTAATGCAACGAGTTGCAACGACGTACACATTGCTCTCTTTTCAGCTTCTCTTTCTCCTTCGACTCGAGTTTCTCAATTTCCAATAAACCCAGGGAAATCGACACACGCCAGCTGGTCAGAGCCGAGCTTTGAGAAATTCGAGATTCAACTTTTACGCTGCCCCAGAGGGTAGAGGGATATGGGAGTGGGCCCGACAATAGCCAGTCGGAGGCGTGTGCGTTCTCGAATACGCTTCTAGTCGTCGATCTCTCGGTAACCCGAATAATTTTGTCGAGTCGTGGGAAATTTGTTTTAACGATTAGATGGGGACGCTGGCGCTTGAACCGCAAATTTAGCCAGTATTTTTAAAACGCTTTTCATCGTGGTTATATGCATGTATACTATACCCCGGGATAGTATGTATGTGTGTATGTTGATTAAATGCATAACTTTCAAAATGATAGGCGTTATAGCAGAACAAATCCACTCAAACAAACTCATTTATTAGTTTCTGCTTGCGCCGCAGCTATAACGAAACATATTGAGGTCATCTGCTGTATGCTATATGTGTAAGTCAACGAGCTGCTGGTGTTGTGGAGCGCGGAGGCAGCAGCTCTGTCCCATTCCTGCTGCTGTGGCAAAGCCTATTCAGTGATAATTTACTCTTGGTTGGCACAGTTAAAACTAATCTTGCACTGTCAGTATTTTATAATGCAAGAGGTTAAATGAAAACAATAAATACGCTTATCGCAATTCCAAACTCGTAATTTTAATGAAAATTTTGCAATTTTCACGTTTGTATTAAAAATAAAATGTTTATTTTTTATTTTATTTTTTTGGTTCTTTCTCGAAAAATAAATAAAGTTAAATAACGTTTAAGCTGAAAATGGAGTTGAATCCCCCATGGTTCGCGTCGCTCACCGATGGAAAAGCTTGGTCTTTTTCTCGTTCGATGGAACTGCTGATACATGTATACTACAACCAGCTTTTTCTACGATTCCACAGTCGTTCAGATAATTGCTATGGCATTACTTTTGGGCGTGAAACGTAATGAAAATCGATCGTTACTTTATTCTTCTGCTAATGCAAGTTTCGTAATACAATAAAAACAACAGAGTAATTTTAAAAATATTTCTTCAGAGTGTTTCATGATGGGCTTTATTAAACTATTAATTTTAAATAAATAATATTCAAAAAAAAAAGATCAAAATTAAATAAAACAATAAAATAGTGAAATAAAAAAGAGAAAAATATTTCTAGTTTTTAGATAGGCATTGTTTTCATCTAAAAATAATCAATATCTAATCCCAGCATGCTAGATTTTAAATTATCGATAAGTTAACGTTATAATTTTTTGAGAGGAAATTTCCGATGGTATTACACTAGCCAAGCGTATGAGGAAACGACGTGAATTATAAACGCGTTAGCTTAGAGCCAAGAGGAATACAAATTGATTTATGATCGCGATGACGCACCTTGCATATCGAATGCGGGAACTTCTTTACGAGACCCTCCAGCCAGCAACATCACCACGCCCGGATTCCTCAAGTCCTCGCGTGCCTGGCTCACTTGGACTCCGATTGGAGGAAAAACTGGACTGGTCGATTAATCTGCTTGGGGAATGAACAAGCTCCAAAGGGTGGCCTTCTCTCTCATTCCCTTCTTTCTAACTAAGCATCCGCATAGTGTCTCGATTAAGACGAAGTGATTTCCGCTTGTATAGGAATATAGATCTTTCAGAATTTCTTTGCTCGAGTTTTTCGACTGACACAAGAGAAATGAGATTAAGCGGTGGCATGACGATTGCGGTTTTTTTTTTAAGGAAGATTTAGGAAAGAGCATGGAGATGTTGTAGTTTAGCCTGTAGTCGTCTGATAAATATGTATTTTTGGGGATCTAAATACTTAACTATAAATGTACATTTTATGATGTCTAAGTGTTGCGTCATTTTGAGATATTTATAAAGTTATTTTTAAAAAATTTAATAAAAATTATTTAAAAAATCTTTTTTTATTTTTTTTTTTTAATTGAATTCAAAGATAAATTTTGAAAATCAAGCTGTTTCCACTTTACATCTAAAACATTTTTAATTAAAATATTTGATATTGCTCAAAACGTATTCTAACACAGCTTTCACATTTTTATTTAAATGGATATTAATATTCAGACAAACAATAACCTGGACTAAAAATATATTCTATTTTTTTTTTTTAACTGACAGCGAATCTAGAACGAAAATTTAAATATTTATCATAGAATTTATTAAAGGAAATAACATATTGATATTATGGTGATTGCTTTCGACTGTACATCAGATATCGTGTCACTAATTATGATGTTGCACGACGCGATAAATAATGAAAAACAAAAATTCATGAATAAAAAAAAACGCCAACATTGTTTTATTGATAAAAGATCAGGATATCGATTTCCGTATAAAGCATCCCTGCTAGTAGTTCGCAATCAAAATGCATTAGTTCGTATTTTTAATACGGAAGAGCCATAAGCGAGAAGAACACTGCGGTGCTGGGTCAAATACAACATGTTGCTCGACAGCACACATACAGAGGCCACTATCGCGAGTGCATCGGAATCCGGGGGGCATCCAGTAGCGGTTCCTGGCATTCTCTCGACGCATGAATAGATAAACGGGCCGCGATTTTCACAAAACGCGAAATTCAATGCATATACACCGCGACATCATTATTTGACCATAAACTGTATCGATTCTGTGCAGAGCAGGAACGAGCCGCAAGCTCGGGTAAAGCCAAAACGCGCAATCTGCTTGAAAAAATAATCATGTTTGCCGAGAGCGTTTCCGCTTCGTTCTCTCGTTTTATCGAGGAAATAAAGCTGAAAAATTGACGAATCCGGCTTCGCAACTCTACTTGCCGCTACCTTGGAAAATGTTTTCGCCCGAGCTGAGAATGCCTTAACGTAATGGCTGGCGCCCGTTACGCCACAGACAACGACCAAGGAAGACACTTTGGTAAAATGAGAGAGAGAGAGAAAGAAAGAAAGAAAGGAGAGGAGAAGGGAAATGTGCGCAAGCTCACGTAAAAGCGAGCGCGTATACGTTTCCGGGATAGTCGCAAAGTGACTCCATAACCGGGCGTTGGATAAGGCGAGGACAAATATAAGCGAGAGCTTGGTGGAAGAGAGGAAGGAGGATTGTACGTCAGCCGACACGCCGTGCATCCACCCCAACTCCCCTCCAACGACGTCCTATTTACGGCTTTATGCAAATTTTAAACATGAGCTCTTTGACGCGGCCAAGCGCGCCGACAAGGAGATGGTGGGTGGTTCATGCACGCGCGAAATTCCACGCGATTAAAAGTGTGGCTCGAAGTTTCTTCTGGCCGACGCGACGTCGCCACCCGCTGCTGCTGCTGCTCCTGCCACGGCAAAAGAACTTTAGACTACGCGAGCTCCATGCTTAAACAGCTCGCTTGTAAGGCTTGACGGAGCATCTTTGCTCCTCCCATACCATCATCTTAGTAATTTGCATTGCATTTTATGTCAGAGGGTATTTATGGAAATGCTGGGATAAGACTCTTTTTTAAAGAGCTATTCGCGCCTTCGACACTTTGGCGATTCGTTGACCCTCCTTGGCTTTTCAAACTTTATGCCTTCACGGTTATATACTTTGGTGTATGATCTTTAGTGCGGTATTTTGAAGTAAAAAAATTCTAAGATTGATAATGCATGAAATGATGTGTAAATTTATCATTCCAAGATGTTTAAGATTCTTGAATAGAATCGGAGTCTAAGAGTAGAGTACTGAAAAGCTTGTGTGCTGCTTTAAGTAGTACGAATACGTATTTGGTCTGGCAGCTGTATAAACCTGTAGGATTCAACTTAGTGGTCTCGACGGGCGAGCGAATAACTCGAGAGAGGCAGACCCCCCTGGTATTCTTTATACTATAAACAGTACTAAGCTCAAGCTGGGCTTGGCTACCTATAACCTTTCTAGATTTAACTATAAAACTGTCTATTACAGCGTAGTGTTGTCGCGAAAGGAAAATATAGCGGTATTTGAAAATGCTATTTATACCCCTTCATCGCATAAACATGTCGCTTGTGTTTACTATAATATTCTGGCTTATCCAACGTCTCTTATCTCGAGGCATACACGCGACAAGCGTTTCTTTATTATCATTAAAACATGTCACTGTGCAGTAGCTTGGATGATTTAAGTGGAAAACATCGTGTATGGTCAGACACGAGTCGTATCTCAACTTGCACTTCCTTCTATCCTGATAAAGCTGGTCTAAGACGGCTCGCTTATTATACTATAGAGTCTCCTTAATGTAACGAGTTGAGTCCCTGAGGACAAGGTGCATTCAATTGATCGGACGAACTGGGTGTCTTGGTATAGACGACTAGACCGGCTGTCGTGAGCGACGTAAAACTCCATTAAGCGTCTTTCATTCGCAGACCAAGCATGAAATCGCGATTTTTACTCAGATACAAGAAAAGTTGAACTGTAAAAACTCAGACGCCAGTTTATTTCAGCTTTTCTCTGTAGCACTATATTTTGAAATTACAAGCACCTGATAATTTTTTTTTTTTTGTTTTTGACGAGTGTTAAAACTGCAATTTAAAATCACATTATAAAAAAAAGTTTATGTATTATAGATTATAAATAAATGAAAGGTATATATTGTAGGTTGTTAAATTGAAATACTAAATCACAATGTATTTTGTCATGAGAAAATACGTTCAACTTTCCTTGTTTACCTCAACAATTTTAAACCATGAAAAATAGTCTCAGTTTCAAGACAAAATTAAGCAACACAAGTCAAAAGTTTACAGAAGCAGAAGTAAGGAAAAGCAATGCCATGTATGGTACCAGTGGCAGATGCAGTGACGAACAGAAGGAGCTCGTCATCTGGGAGGTACTTCGGTGTACACCGCATCTGTGTTCGTCTCGGTCGAGACTCTGCAAACATTTGCCTCGGCAGAGAGCACATACCCGGCAATATTTACTTTTCAGCTCGTACTTGCAAACAGCTTACTTCCGAGAAACCCGATTATGTCCCTGCGTGGCTGCCCTTCCACAAGCTTGAGCCGAAGGAAAAAACCTCCCACGGCTACTGACTGGAAGGGAAAATAAGAGGAAGATGGTCCCTTAGCGATCGCTGGAAGTGATGTTGGGCCAATAAGAATTTAAATTTAACTTCCTCCTAACGTTTCTATGGTATCTATCGTCTCGAGTTTACGTGTAAATATAGTCCTTGAAGGAGTTTCAATCGTTTCTGCTAATGCGTTTGCGTAACTACACACGTGTTTGGATCGTTAGCAACGTAATCTACAGATGCTTTTCATCTATTATTTATTTTAACATTTGTTGCTAAATTTTATACGAATCTCATTACCGTTAATTCATTAAACAATATTATATCATCAAAACTAATTATTCAAATTAATACAAATCAACTTGCTCATTACCGTACAATCAACAAATAATTATTGTCTCTCGTAATACACGCAAGCAACACCGAATATTCCATCTCTTAACTGTCAAGCTCAGCCATAAAATTTTACAGACAGCCATGCTCTCACGGAAATAATTAATTTTATAAACTATCATTCTTAATTAATTCATCGTTGGAACACAGCAGCGTGATTTAAAACAAGCAGTATATACACAGGACCTTATACAGCCATATCCGGAGGCTCGGCGCCCGTCGAAATTACCGGCAAGCGGCTCTCCTCGGAAATTACATAACCACGGATCACTCGATTACGTAACAGGCACATAGCCCCGGCGCCGGGCTTAATCTCGTAGCCTCGCCCTTCTCCTCCTCTTCCTTTTAGCTGCACGTGCGCAAGCTCTTTCTCTCTCTGTCTGGCAACATAATATAACGACGAGAGCCCAGGCTAACTCGTCGACGCACGTGCACGGACATGCGAGCTTGCACGGCCTGAACTCGTTAAAGTGATTCCCCGACCTCCGCATGCAACTTGATCTTTTTATCGCGTAACAGCTGGCGTTCGCGAAAAAGCAGCCGCTCTGGCTAAAGGATCGATGCGCAAGCTCTACTTGCAGTTGATACTACCTCATCAACCGTCTATACCCAGCTTCCTTGACGTAACTGCTTTTTCATTTTCTCGCCTTGTCAGACTACTCTTCCCCCTTGTAAATCGCTGACTTTTTCAATTATCGAAGACTTTTTCTTCTCGTTTTTCCTTTTTCATCTAGCACCTCGGAAATGCAGTATTAAAAAGTGTGCAAATCGACTGGGCGCGTGCGCGAAACTTAAGAACGAGATTTACCGTGGTAATAAAAGCTTCGACTGCATCGCTCTGTCCGCTATCGTCCACTTAGAAAAAAAAATGTAAAAGTTTAAACAGCCCCTCGTGTTCTGCTGGATTTTGTTTCATAACTGCAATAACGACAACTTTCTCAGCGAAAAAGTTTGCCGGTAAAAAAAGAGAAAGAGAAAAGATGAAACGAGAGTAGGAAAAATAGTAGAGAGCTTGTAACTGTTTCGCAATCGCAGAATACCGTTTGCAGGACGATATAGGGTTTGCTTCTTGTATTCTCGACTTTCTTTCTTGTCTCTCGTCAAGACGAATCGCGCACAGGGGATGTATAAGGGAGAAGCATCACGCGTCCTTCCAACCAAGCTTCCAACGAACCCAACTCAAGCGTTGTTGCCGATCGATACCTGTTCTCTTACTCTCTCTTGCCTCGCCTCGCCTCAAGCAAAGATAACCCAGAGAGCAAGAGAAGCAGAGGAGGCAGAGAACTGAGAGCCATAGACGCATAGTACGAAAGCGATGCGCTGCAGTCAGAGAACAGAAGAGGTCAGCCAGTGAAAATCTTAAACACTAACGCGCGGAATTTCCTGTGTAGCTCTAGCCTTGCAAGATTGATGCTGAAGAATAGCGCTCGATAGCTTCTGTACACTTATACATACATGTATATATATACAATCTCGTTCTAGCGAAATAGAGGGCGAGAGTCGAGGATAGTACGCTAGCGTATATAGAGAAACTCAGAATCAAGTGAAAGAGAAAGAGGTGTATGTAGTACTTTGCAACTTATATATACCTGCCTATACATATATACATCCGTAGTGTGGTTAAAGCTCACCGTCAGAATGTGATGAGGTTGATGTATTTATTTGGCGGAGGGAACCGTGGAAAGCCCTTGAGGGCTGCTTTTATTGCAACTGTCGTATACTACCGCTTGATTTTCCTCTCTAGCTACACCAGTGTATACATATATATATACCTATATGTATTCTCGACGTGCCGACCCCTGAGCTTCTTTCTCTCTCACAGAAAGAGCTTGTCCTCCTCCACTTCCACTTTCTCCGTGGCTTCGTTCTCTCCAGACTCTCGCCTTCTCTATCTTTCTTTCTTCGCTTAACATCTTGTTTACTTTGTCCCTCTCTCCTTCGCTTATTGCTTTCTTCCTTTTAATTATACAACCACGCTACTTCTCTTAACGCCCACCTTCTCACTTCTTTACCAGTACCTTTCTTTGACTCTTTTTTCTCTTCTCAGTATTGCGCGAACCTTTTATTCTTATGCAAAACGATCCTTGACATGCAGATAGATATATACTATGGTCACACAGATTTATACAGCTTCAACAATTCGCTTTGGGCTGTAAAATTTTCCAAATATTTCATCGTTTTAGATAGATAATTCGAAGGAAAGCTATTAATTCCAATGGATAAGTTGAAAATTCGAGTAGATTTTCGGGAAAGGGATATCTTAATGCGATAAACCGGATAAACGAAAGGAGATGAGAAAAGGGACTTGGTTGCAAGCAAGTGCTTGGTAAAGTGATAGAGAAGACTAGTAGTAGTAGTAGTAATAGTTTAGTCGTAAAAAGTCCATCTCTATATACTCTCTCTCGTGGGAGCGAGTATCCGATTACTTTATTCGAGTCCAGGCAAATCGTACGGAAAGCTCGGATCGTTTCAATCGTTTCATGTTGTACGAGTTGCTTGTTCCTACAAGCTGAGTATAAAAGTATAAGAGGAAAGAGTTAAACTTACTAAGAGACAAAGAGAGAGAGAGAGAGAGAGAGAGAGAGAGAGAGAGAGAAAGGGAGAGGGGATTGCATCCTTCGCTCTGCTGGTATGGTGCTGCCTCGGTATGTACGATATCGATCGGTCTGTCTCGGACAACAGCCGGCTCTAATTGCTGATTCTCTGTGTATAGTCTACGACTAAGCTGGTATTTACTGAAAAAAGAAGAGACGAAAATAAAGTCGTGGCTTCGTTCGAGACTTTGTTTTGTCCTTTTTCCCTTGGGAAAATACACGATAAAGAGGAAAGAAGAGAAAAAAGATGGAGACAGAGAGCGAGGTTAAAATAGATAAGGTGAACAATGCGAGTTGAAAGGAGAGTTAAGCAGCTATATATGCAGAGAGTTCAAGTATATGATATAATACAAGAAGTACAAGGAAGGAAAAGCGGGTGTGTAAGAAGCCGAGCGTAATTGACCAAAAAGTTTACAAAGACAAGCGAAAATTCGTACGTGACGCCTGGGCCATTTGCGGTGATAAAACATTCTCTCGCTCAAAAGGGCTTCTTTTACCTGCCCTCATCCTTCTAGGGCGAGCTTGCGACTACTTTTTCATCTCCTTGCTTGCTTGCTTCCTTTTTTTTTTTGCAAGCTCCTCTGAGAAAAGAAAACTATCTGAGACAAGATTTTCTCTAGTAGAGCCTTCGTCGTCGTCGACGTTCTTCGCAAAGTCACTTCCACCTCGTTATGCCAAGGCACTTGCTAGATGCATTCGATCCTGTTTTCATGCGCGCCTCTCCTCTCCGCTACTTCTCGCGAGAAAGAGACGTGCGACAACTTCAATCGCGCGACGCTTTTAACGCGTAAAGCTCAATCGAATTTTCAAGTTTGAAAATTGGCATAATGGAAATGCCTTGTTCTTTTCCAACTTTTCTATTATTTTTTCTCTCTCTTTTTTTTAATAGATAATTTTTTTAAGGTAATGTTATAGAAAGGTCATTAAACTTTTTTATATTCCATTTATGTTTGTTCAAAGATAAAAGGCTTTTCAAAGTAGATAAAATGTTTAACTTTTAACAGCCAAAGGATTTGAAAAAGGATTGTCGAGGATTTGTATCTTGAGTTATAAGTTTACAGTTACATTGAAAGAGAAAAAAAAATAACAATATCTAGACGGTTTGATTTTAACAGTAATGTAAGCTTAAAAAAGCTTTGATAAAAACCGGACAATCACAAGAAAATACGCGCCTCAATAAACAGTCGCGTGCTTAGAGAAAAAAAAGTTGACTTGGAGAAAAATCAAGAGCAAGAAAAGGGGAGAAAGAAAGTAGAGACGTGAGACGTGAAAAGCGTAAGAAAAATAAAGAAAGTCCAAGAATTGTCTGGCAAAAGCTAAGTTGGGAGTTGGGCCTCGAAAAACACAGCCGTTGCTTTTATTCTCTCTCTCTCTTTTTCTTTTTTCTCATTCCACTTTCAAGCGGCGCACGCGCGTAAGTCATTTGTAAGCGGCTCGGCTCTTCGCTTTATTTCACGTGGCACAAGGTAAAGGGGGGGGGGGCAGAAGAGAGAAAAACAGGCGGTGCCTGAGACATGCACGAGGAGGACACGTCGAAATAAACGCCCCTTGGAGACAAGTCGAAGTCAAGGCATCACATACTCTCTCTCTCTTTCACCCTCTGCAGGCTTTGCTCATTCCTCCCAGGACCACGACCAGCTGGTGTAATCGGCTTCTACGGATTTTCGATTTCATCCGTAGCTATTTATCAGTCGCAATTTATAGTCCCAGGAGTGACCCACCGATTTTCTCGTTCTGTCGGTGGATGTATGTACCTATAAAACTACGTTTGCTCTGTACCCGTTTAATTTTGCCACTTTCACGGCTTTACTACAATTCAGCAAATAATCGCGTTAAACGCGCAACTGGCACTCGAGTATACTTGATCCTTCTCCACAACGATATTCACGGATTATACGAATAAGCACAGGTCTAAGGTTATTGATTCTAAAGTCTCGACAAACGTGTAGTATAGTTACCGTCTTTCTTTGTCTTTGTTCTTTGAGTTTAGATATGATGGGCCACCATCGGACGTATTTCGGTGCTGCGTTAGCACCTGGGGTTTGCTACCGCGATCGATGAACCATGAGAGAGTTACAGGGAAAGAGAGAGAGAGAGAGAGAGAGAGAGAGAGAGTAGAGTAGTAGTTGAGAGCTCAGTCTCTCCTACTGTCTCTTTCTCTTTCTCTCTCTCTCTTGAATTGTATATATGAGCGTAAGAGAGAGCGATCGTTAGTCCGCGGCTCCAGTTACTAGATAATTCAAGTCCGCCAGTTATCCGAGCCATTAGAGTCGCTTGCCGTCTCGGCTCGCCACACTCAGAGCCTCCATCTCTCCTTTACCTCCTCCTCCTCCTCCTTCACCTCTTCCCAGCCTATTCTCAGAGGTTTGACGCTCGAGAGCGCGGATGGAGAGCGAGACGGCCACCTAGCTATATCCACTCTAGCGGTCTCCGTTGAGTGAGAGAACCGAGATTGCACCTTGGAGTGAGCGAGGGGTCGCTTCTCGTCGTCGTCGTTGTCGTTGGGTAGATGGGGGAGGATGGGTACGATGATGAGCTTGCCAGATCTGTCGGATGGCATTACCCGGGAATGGAAACGCGAAACTACCGATATATACGTATAGATATACAGATATATATGTGTGTGAGCATGCTAAGGGGACACACCACCGAAATTCAGATAAGGCGACTGTTAACTTCATTTTAGCCGCGGGTGTACTCTGCTGCTGCTACTCCTGTCTAACGTTTATTGCTGGTGAAATTTGGGTTAATAGTGCTCCTATATTGCGACTCTTAATTTTTATCCTTAATTTTCCGATTGAGACGTTTCTCCCGCAAGTTTATTGCTAAATTATTCTTGACTACTGTGGTTTATTTTTTAATTTTATATATCTTTGAAGATAAATCGATTGAGACGCGAAAATTTGCAAAGTTTTGGAATATTATATTTGTGGGTCGGTTTAGTGTCAGAATCACTGAGATAGCAAAAGCTTTTTAAGACGACAGAAACAACATCTGATCCAAAGAAGAATATTAATGTCGTAGCTAAAAGTTGGAAGCAAAAGTGACGTTCGGAAGATATAGACACACTTCCGCTACTGTAAAAGTTCAAACTCTTGGAAAAAGAGGTGGAGAGAAAGAGAAAAAAAGAAAGTTTTTTATAATCTCGTCAAAAGTAGTAAGCCTCTCTCTCTCTTTCTTTCTCTCTTTTTCTCTTTTGGTCTGCCGCGATCTTTTGTTAACTCGAATCGACAGGACAGCAATGTTATGCTAAGACTTTGCATCAAATCCGTTGTCTTTGCAAGAAAAATTTTCTCGTGCTTCAACCTGACATTCTTGTTCTAACACACTACTGCAATATGTTTTTTATTTTTTTCATCTACTTTCTTAGTCTGCTAAAAGTTTTTTTTTCTTCAGAAGTATATACAGTAAGTCAAGAAAAAGTAAATGAAATCTTTTTTTTCCATTCTAAGAATAAAAATGTAAAAATTTTTTTATTTAACAATTTTTCTTCGTTGCCAAGCTTTAGCATTGTAGTACAAGAATATACTTGTGCAGAAAGGGTTAATTGAAAAAAATAGCATAAAAGAAGAAATTTATACTTTAGAATTGAAATAAATCACGAGAGTTAAAAATAAGACTACAACGACACATACATACATACATACATACACACGGCGCGTACAAACGACAATATCGCGAAAAAAAAGGCCGTAATGCCTTCGAGTACGACGGAAGCAAGAGAGTCGAGAAGATGGGGGAAACGAGCGAGCGAGCGAGCCAAAAAACGCGAGCGGGCGCGAATAAAGCGTATTGCCGGCCAGAACAAAAAAAAAAAGAGAGAAAGAAAGGAAGAAAGAGAGAAAACGAGGGAATCCTGTATGTATATATACATAATACGTGTGCTGTGTGCAGCTACTATTACTGCTTCTGCTGCAGGCTCCGTTGTAATTAGAATATCCGCGATGCGTCCAAGCGGCGTTGCCTGAATATTCAGGCCATATGGCCATATGGCCTGGCACGGACTGGCGCGCTTCATTTGAATTAGTGCCGCGGCGCAGGAAGGAAAAGGAGCGCTCTTGCTCGTTCGTTTGCCCTACCTTTCAGGCAGGAATAGGAAGGGAGATGAAAAAAAAAAGAGAGCAAACGGCCCAGTCATCCATTGAATTTATTGTGGACTACGTCTCTTTTTCTTTTTTTTTCTCTCTTTCATTTTTTTTTTTCATCCGTTCCACGTTTCCGTATGTGCTCGAACGGCCTGAAATTCAAAACCGATATTTTTATTTCGACATTGGAGACGGAAATGGATTGCATTAACGAGTGGGAGAGAGAAAGAGAGGGAGGGATTCGAAGCGATTCCAGATCGTTGATTTTTCGTTCGGACTCTAATCGAGCGCTACATATTCTTGCGAATTCCAATATATATCTATTTATATGAATTTCCGTTCTAAAAACAATCATGATTATACTGGATATAGACGAGCTATCTTGATATAAACCATAATATAGCAAAAGAAAAATAAGCTAGAGATAAATTATACATGGTATATATGTACATAGAATGAAATTATTGTCACGTACGAGACGTCGTCGTCATTGTATTTCTACAAGACAACGTTGGAAAAGTTTCACAATAAATCCGCAATATTTAACGCAATAAATAAGTTTAGCCGACATCTGAAACGACGACAACGAGATCGTCAAGAGTATTGTGTGAGAAAGCTCTTTGACAAAGTCTCCTCGTAATACCAAGGCGTCGAGGCACAAACTTACGCGATCTCATCGCAAAATTGCCTGAGGCGAAGGGGGGGGGGATTAAATTTACTTTCTCTTTCTCTCTCGTACAACTACTGCTTTTGACGTAATTGGGTCAAAAGTAATATCCCGTTAAAGAAATGCGTCAACTCGTAAGAGACGCTTAGCTATAGTATATTCCCGATGTAAAAAAAAGTAAGCGTTAAAATAGATATGGCTTTCCGGTCTATTTTGATAGCAGCTTGCGCGCAAGCTCACCGAGATAGAGTCAAAATTGTAATAGGGTATAGCGAGGGTCTCCATAGAAAAGCGCGAGACCATTCGGTTCTCTCGTACATAGTATAGATATACGTTTTCGAAACTCAATTTTCCCGTGGCTTTGTCGTTTTTGCGGCGAGCCGTCGTGTCCCAACGGATTCCATGGTACAGTCGCTCGCGCGCAAGCACACCGCAGCAGCAGCAGCAAGCATACAATGCGCCTCCGGCAAATTGACTCGGCGCCGTGGTCTGCCAGCAGCGAAGAAAGAGAGACTATATACTATACTACTACAACTGCTACGCCTAGAGCGCTCTGTCTGTCCGTCTGTCCAGCTCTTTCCTTTCCAACCAACTACTGTGCCTACTTCCGCAAAACCCTCTCCCTCTCCCCCGTAGCTTCTAGACTTCCATTAACAGACCCTACTCTATCTCTTTTCAGTACCCGCGGGGTTAGTCTGCGTGCCAGTGTCCGCCAATGTGTATCTGCCCTTGCTATGTCGTGTCTCGAAAAAAAAGCGCTCGAGAAATCCAACGTTTACACGGCTACACCGCTGGTGGATAGTCTACCAGAGAAAAAAAAAGAGAGACCGAGTCAGCCATGGCCCTGAATTTTTCAGCCCTACAGACTCTCATAGTACAAAAACGAAGTACTGTGTATGTGTGTGTGTCGATTCTTCCTTTTGATCGGAATGCCGTGCAAGCCTCGGGGTGTGCCAGTGGGGATCGAATCTGTTGAGTTCGACTGCCTAGGCACAGCCAGTAGTCCACGCTCGTCTGTATCGAAGGCTGATTTAAAATTCCGGCCTGTGTTATTGGATTCTGTTTGGACTATAGAAAAAGGGATGAGATGGCTGTCACCAGTAAAATTTCAGCTGGCTGATCTTCGTTCAACTCTTTTGAGCCTGCCGTGGATCTCTGTTGTTCGTCCCATATTTCGAGAGAGAAAATCGGCTGCCGAGTTGTGGTACCAGATCCCACCTCTCCTCTGGCATTTCGTATGCATGTGCTGTGTGACGTGGAGGTATACGCGAAAAGAGGAACGATGAGTTCGTGAGGAAAAAGAAGAGACCAGCCTGTGGCTGAGCTCTTGCCCGGGGATGGTATACGTATATATACGCACATGAGTGAACGAGAGAGAGAGTCGCATCGCGTGCTTTTGACGCTCTTTGCGCTGCATTCAAATTGAACTTTGACCCGAGGGCTGCTACTACTACTACTACTACTACTACTGGGCTTGGAGAGACTGTGGTCTCTGGACCTTGCCTGTAGTTTGATTTTCCTGGTGATCGGTCAGGAATTTCCTTTCTCTCTCTCTGTATAAGCTTGAGTTTGCCTCGGGTACGAATGATGGATAATGAGTGGTTGTGTTTTTGGAAAAAGTCTCGGGTTTGCTCAAATTGCTTTTCCTACATTTTTATAACGTATGCATTATTTATAGAAGTCGAGAGAACCAATTTATTCTAGCATATATGAGATTGATGCTATTTTCGATCGGACTACAATTTTTCCATGTTTTTGAATTCCTACATGCTCACGAATATACAAGCATGTATTCGATTCTGTACAAATATAAGTCTTTATTTTTGATATAATTTGTATTACGATTATTTAACGAAATTGTTGTCTAAATCAAAATGCAACAACCTTTCATTTCAATTAAATGATACTTTCACATCGCAATGTTATTCCATGTATTTCGTTAAAGTAATTTATATGAATTTAAACTGGATAGAAATTCAATTAGTGTCGACAACACTCGACCTAAATTTTACAACAGCCTCACATCCGAAATAAAACGAATAAATTTAAAAATAAAATTCATTATCTCGGATAAAAGCCTATAAAGAAAAGTTATCAAAATCATCATTTACATGGTCCACATTTTAAAACAAAATGAACTCTAGTACACTCTTTATATCTCCATAAGTATGCATACTCCAAATAAATAGCAAAAGCAATATTTTCCAAAAGAAATGTAAAAATATGTGTATAAATCTCGATGTACTTCCATTCAAATATATACCTCTTGGAAATAAAAGCTCGACAGAATAACAGTCTCGAGAGTAAACCAAGTAGAGAGTAGACGCACAGTATACAAGACGAATCCAAAGAAACGATACGCCGCCGTAGAGGTCGACTATACTCGGACATAAGGTAAGCCGTAATAAAAATGCGACACACGAACTAGACGTAAGCTCATGGTAGATCTCCTGGCCACGTGTGCCCACGCAATAAAGCAGCGATACTCGAACGAAGGCCAAGAGATTGGAGGAGGAGGATGAGAAAGGGAAGATATCCAACTTCGGCAACTTTCGATAATCGTAGAGAAACTTGTAATAGCGCGTAAAACCTCCAGCCGCGAACTCTATACCGATCCAATACGACTTTTTCACTACAAGAAAGAAAAAAAAAAGAAATTTCCGATACAACTCTTCTTCTACTGGACTTTCGAGCACACAACAATGCCTATTCGTTTGGAATTGCGGATGAGTCGTGGGAGGAAGAGGTGAAAAAAAAAACTGCTAAGCTGATGGCTCGGTGTGTCCAGACGCGCCGCGAGCAGATTTCCAATGTACTCGTCGTCGTAGGTAAAGCTATTGTGAGCTTGCAATACAGAGTTCGAATGTCGTACATGGACGATTGAAAAGTAATCGAAAATGACGGGATCGACTGGAATCACTCGATTATACTCCATTCAGCGATGCGAAACCACGTGAACAAGCACCATGAGTATGTACACGTGTGTGTATGTGCGTGTGTTGTTAATTGTGTAGGTATATGTGTGGTGTGTGACGGTCGAATAATCGAAAACGCGCGTGAAAATGTTTGCCGAAGCGCGGTGTAATTAAAAACACACGTCGAATGTATGTATGTACGAACGACAAACTGATGGGTAACAGCAGAAGCAGAAGTGGTAATTGTTGTGTCCACGCACAGCTCAAATGTCCCGTGAAACGCAATCATCGACCGATGTTATACAGGCCACATACACAGCTACACGTCCAGCTAAACTTTTCATTCGTAGCAGAGCTCGTCAAATTGCTGGTTGAAAGGGATGAAAAAGTTGAACGAGAGAGAAAGAAATAAAAAAAAACGAATAGTAAATCTATACTTCGTCTCGTGTCTACCAGCTCGTAAAGTGCTAATTGGCAAATCGCATGATTCACATTTCTCGATTTCAATGGACCACTACTACGAGAGACGGTATAGCAATGTTTTTATTTTTTCATAACAAGATTACAAAATCAAATGGGTGTAAAAGAGAAAAGCTGGGCTACTTCGAAAAAAATTCCACGGACAATTCGGTTTCGACAATACGATGCTTGTAAAGTGACCGGACGGATGGACGCATGGGGGATAAAAAGCGGGTCGTGAGGAAAGAAAAAAAAAAAAACAGAGACGGAAACAAGGGACTGTGGCTAGCAGCAGGGTGGAAAGTGTAGAAGAAGAAGAGGAGGATGAGGGTGGATCGATAAAGAAAGTCGGCCGCGAGAAAAAGAAGGAGGAGGTTGAGATGCTGGACCATGGAGAGAGTGAGAGGAAGGCTAGCTAGCCGGTAATGGATGTCCCCGGAGCGCCGATCAGTTTTCCCACTTGGACAGGTCGCTTCAGGAAGGCCGCTACTTTCTCTCTAGCGCGGATTGATGCTCTCCACCTCCTTTCCTAACGCGTTTACTCACACAGAGCATCGCGTGGAAGCGCTTTCGCGAACTCGAGAGCTTGCGCTTCTCATATCTCCTTTCATTTACCTACACGCCTGGCTTTCAAACCATGATGCTCATCTAGTACGCTCTCGCGTCTCTTTTTTTCTTTTTTTCTTCTTTGCTTTATTTACTCTCGGCCGTCAGCAAGCCATTATTTCTCATCTGCTTCCACTTCATTTTTTCATCGACATGGGTAAGTGCTGCTGCTGCTTCTCATCGCTTGACTGCTACACTGACGCGCAAGCTTACGCGAAATAACCCGTTTGAGAAACGAACTTTCGAATTACTCCGTCGTCGTTCTCTCCTGGAAATAGAAAAGTTTTGTTATTAAAATTTGTTATTGTCCGCTTGTTCGCGCGCGAGCTGCAATAATTTTCTTTTTTTTTTTTAACTCTAAAACTTTTTCTCTGGATCATAAAAAAATCTTCTTCTTCTTCTTCTTTTTTTTACAACACGCCAACAAACTTTCGTTTGACCATTCGAATCTCTCAGCACGTAGCTAAGATTCACGCATTGGTAAAAATTTAATAGACTTTTTTTATTTGATCCAATCTCATCAAGTTGATAAAAAAAAAAGAAAAAAACAAACAAGTATAATACACGAGTTCAAGGAAAAGCGCAAGTAAAGGAAGAAAAAAAAGAAAAGATAAAATAGAAAGAATAAAAGGAAGTAGGTATAGAGCGTTTGGCTTAACTTGCTTTTAATTAACAATTTTTAACTATACCTTCAGCAAAAAGTAATTATGAATTAATACCCGTACGCTCTCGCGCGTGCATACAGACTCTTTATTTTGCCGAGAGGATAAAAATTCCTGTGCGCAGCAGTACTACACTATAGTCCCTTGCGCATAAAGCCCGCCAAGCTCGTGCAACAAAAAAACTACTTTTTATCATCGCATGTACTATAGTCCGTACGCTCGGAGAAAAGGATTTCCCCCGACTATGTATAGAGGCTGGGTAGAATTTTTTTTCAGTCCGATCCGCATAATTCAATGGTGTATGGGAAAGGGAAGGGGAAGGGTGGTAGGAGAGGCCAGCGCGTCCGTTTCTACGCGCGCGTATATATATATACGCTCTTGCACTGATTAACGGTCAGTCGCATCGGTGCGCGCACGACCGCTGGAGTCGGAAGCGCACCCTGGCCTCTTCCTCCTTCTCCTTCTCTTGCTCTACCATTCTCGTTCCGGATAACCAGACGTGCTTTCCGCTGCGGTTTAAATGTAGCGGAAGAGAGAGAGAGAGAGAGAGAAAAGGAGGAAGGAGGGTGAATCTGGGGGAGCCAAGGAAACGGCTCACCACGCTAGGCCAGATACGAGAGAAAGCTCGTACCAAATGTACATACGCCCCATGTAAAGCCAGACTGTTATGCTATGTTCTCTCTCTCTCGGCTTGATATGCACCTAGGGACGATTCTGCTTCCCTATATTCTCGTACTCTACGGATTTCCCCTGAACGCACCACCATCATATCGATGATTTGCAGATTGCTATTAGCCTCTCGATAAAAAAGAATTATTCTGGTCGTGAGCAAATAAAAGCTTTTGCGGTAAGGAATGAAATGCAAATGAAAAAGCTTTAGAAAAAAAATGTACAAAACTTTTTTCCTTTTCCTTTTTTTTTTATACATATCTGGGTCATCCGAAAGCGCTACGCAATGAAATAACTTTGAAACTGGCAGGATATAAAGTTAGTACTGGGGGAAAAGCGAGTGGTTTCTCGTCATTCAAAGTTTTATTTCGCACGAAAGCAAAACTCTTTTCACGGCCGAACGATAACTCGTTTGACTAGTTACTGCAAAAGTCTGTACCTACTACTACGTATCAATCGAAGCTAAAAAATAGCTTGCCATAAAAAAAAAGAAAGAAAGAAAGAAAGAAAGTTATACTCGTCCCTACCAAGTACGTCACTATACGGAATAGCTGTCGTTAGAAAAAAAAATACACACATTCTGGTAAAACTCGGACAAACACAATATATATAACCGGAAAAGAAGAATCTAAGAGAGTTACAAAAGTAGTGCGTAAATTTTATCGTATAATCGTTACAGCAAAACTGTAACTCTCATTAAACTTGCTCATGGTTAACGACAACTAGTAGAACTACCTGTTTTCCGTTATTTTTAGATTAATCCGAGATGCAGGATAAGAGAATAATAATAATATGTACTTGTATTTGCATGGCCAACCTGTCCCATGGCTCATTATTCGCGTCTCCTTTTTTACCCGAAGATCCACTGCTTTTTATATTCTTTTTCATCTCTATCTTCTTCCAGTCTCGCCATTATTTTCCCGTGCCACACTTTACTTACATGCGCCCATTACGTTTCTTCGTGCTTGGAAAGGTGCACTACGTACACGTGCAGGGGATGCACTGCGATAACGGGCTGCTGCTGCTGCTACTGCTGGATCTGCGCGTCTCGATAATTTGTCTACCCCTGAAAGTATCTCTTCTCTTTCTCTCTCTCTCTCTCTCTCTCTCGCGACGCTACATTGTAGTTCTCGGTCATGTGACCTGTAAAAGCTGCAGCTTTAGCTTGTTTTTCCTTAGAACAGAGGAGAGAAAGTGTATATGTGTGTATATGTGTGAATGTAAGCGAAGAAGTTGCGGGATAAAACGCTTGCGTCTAGAGTTGTTGTTTTTTTTGTCTTCCTTGTTTTTTCTTGGAAAATACCATGGTACTTTCAAGTTTTTGAGACTTGGAAATTTTCTCGAGATTTTTCGAAAAATGTCATATATGTAGTTTGCGAGCTGCTGTGTATATGCTGATACTGGTGTCGCGTGGGAAATAGCCGAGATTTTCTTACATAGGATTTTAAAATTTTGGTTTATTTGTTAAAGATATAAAATATCAGAATAAATAACATTGTTAGGATAGTGTATTTTATTCCTAGAAAATTGAAATTTGCATTTTGTATGATTATAATAATTATAATTAATAATACGCACGTATCCAATTTCTGTTTTATTAATCCTAAATCTAATTTTAGCTTATAAATTTTAACATCTCTTGTATTAAATTATTAAACCGATGAAATTATTATTTTAATATACCTAAGCTAAATTTAAACTACTTAAAAAATTTTATTACTTAAAAAAAATTTTTTTTTAAAAACAACATAATCAGACTAAATATTCTGTGCAACATTTTTTAATCAAGCCTCGCTATTTAACTATCACCCGACTTAATTAGGTCAAACTTTTTTTTTTAAGTTTATTCCCATGTATTTTCCAATTACCTAGATAACGCAATTTTACGCGTAACGAGATGGAAACAGGTGTAATCGTTAGTGGCGTCATTGGCGTAATTAAAAATTACGGTATATTGCATATGTAGCTATTTTAAAATGTTAAAATGTCAATATTTTTCTGTATTAAACGCGTCGATGAGTAAGTCGTAGACACTTTGAAAAAATTATTGATAAATTCACAATTTATAAGCGTATTGCCTGTTCGTTAAAATCGTTCATTCGTCCAAAATTTTTGCATAGTAAATCATTGGAAGAAAAGTCGAACAAAGAAAAGGATGACAACACAGTATACGGAAAAGCAAGATGGAGAGCAGTAGTGCCTTGATGTTTTGTTGAACTACAAAAAAAAAAAAATAAATAAATAAAAAATAAAGAAAAAAAGAAAAAAAAAATATCGTATATGGACCGATAGCTTCGAGCTGTGGAAACGACGTCTCGTCCCATGGTATTTGTCTCGTTCTCCTCTTTTTCGTTTCAACATCTTCGCATGATGCTCTCACATATATATGTATGTGTATGCGCAAAAGCGAGTTTGAGAGAACGGAAAAGAAAAAGGGCGGATAAAAAAAGAAGACGAGGATGAGGCAAGGGGATAGCCAGAGCTTTCTCTCTCTCTCTCTCTCTCTCTGGGTCTCTCTACACCGAGTATACTCGCTAGAGACAAAGGAGCCAAGTTTGGTCAAAGCGACAGCAACCGAGTTGTCGGAGAGAAATGATTTCAAAATCTCGAAAGCTGCAGCTTAAGAGAAAGAGAACCTCCTGTGTGTATCCCCTTTCGGTTCGTATGATATTTTCAGTCTCCAAATAACGACGTTTTAAGGATTTGTCATGACAGCTGCTCATTAATTTCGATTTTTTTTTTTATTTTTTTCATCTTTAAAACTTGAAAAGTGGCTACCTTAGTGCTTTATTAAAAGAGCTTTAAGATTAAACCTATTTTTAGCCGATTAAAACGCATTTCTAAGAGTAACGTAGTGAGGCATTTTTACTATAAAAGACCTTAGTTATAACTAAAAGCTGGACCCACTTGAAATATAGCATTTTAACAAACGCTACGACCATGAGAGAAAGAAAGAAAGAAAGAAGGAAGAGCTTGCGTTGCTACAAGGTCTAATTTCCAAGTCCTGTTCACACATATACACAGAATACAAGGCCATGTAACAGCAGCGACCAAGGCAATGGTATAATCGTTATGCAAATGAAATTATTTGAGCAGCAGGGTAGTAGTAACAGCAGCAGCAGTTACAACCGACGTGGTCCGCCACCTGCAATTACGAGGATATTAGGTGAAAGATTACAGATGGCCTTCGTTCTTTTCTTAATTATCCTAAATTTACCAGGGCAGTGAAGAATAAGAGCCTTGGCGTCCCTTCTATCTTGTAGGTACGTACACAAACGAACCCTTAGTTCTGGCATAACTCACTATCTTCTATCTATCTGTTTTTCTTCTTGTAACGACGACTTATCAATTGCAAGCTCAGCTTGAAAAACCCATGTTGCGTAACGCCTAACGAAACGAGAACTCGCTGAGATTTAGCCCGCAGGCTCATCTTTTTTCTTTTTTTTTTTTTAACCGTCGAGTTTTCCGGAATTCTTACATGTGCAGGCGACCGTGAGCTTGTAATAACGCACTCGAACGAGATAAGAGAACAACACTCGTTATCTCGTCTCTCTGCGGTTTTTACCACATACATACATACAACAAGCGCATTTCGTTTCTTCTTCTTCTTTTTCTTATATTTTTCTTTCGTTAAAAATTAAACGCGTATAGCCGGGAGCTTTTTCTAGATGTTTGTTGCACTTGAGAATTTTTTTACTCGCTGCTTGGTGTACGTACAGTATGTTGGAATAGTTGTCGTTTATATGTTGCGTTGGTTGTTAACTTGTATGATCATCTTGGAAGAAAAAAAAGTAAAGAATATAATCGCTCGAAGGAACAAAATTATCCCTGGTAAATTTGCATTTTTTTTTTGTCTGATGGTTGAAGGATAGCGAGCAGAAAAATTGTATGTATTGTTATTTCGAAAATTCTACCTTGGTTTTATATAATATCTAGCCAGCGTTGCGAACAAAAGAGAAAAATTATTTAAGGATAATCTTTTGAGCGCGGACGTGGAGAGGAAAGTATAGCCCTTGCATCCGCAGAGTAAGAGAGAGGGAGAGAAGAGAAAAAAGATTAATTTAATCTAAAAGAGTGGCTTAAGTACTTTATAAGACTGAAAAATACCTTAATCATTGTCGTTCGTCGTTGTCGTCGTTGTAGTCGTTGGTGAGGTTGGTGCAGGAAAAAAGTATGAGCTTAATAACAGCGACAGCGCTGGAACTTTGTTAAAAGAAAGAGAAAGGGGAGAAGCGAGATAGAAAGAGAGAGAGAGACAGAGAGTTCTCTATGGAGTTGGTAGACGCGGTGGCTCTCTTCTTCCACCGGTAAACGTGGAGAAACGCGGCGGTAATGACAGCGAGGAAGAGCCAGCGACGACTAGAGAGAAAACAGAAGAGAAAACGCCACTTGGCAGCCTTTGTCCTTATACCCACAGCGGTTCTCTGAAAAGAGCCGACCAACGACTACAACGACGACCATCTCTATACCGACAACGATGACATCGAGAAAGAAGAAATGAAAAGAAGTAAGAGAGAGAGAGAGAAAGGAAAAGGAGAAAGAACAAACTGCGGGGAGAAGGTATATGTAATGGTATACAGTAACTGCTGCTAAGAGCTACGGAAATAGATGCTCCGACGGATAAGTGTGAGGAGTCGCGACTTGCAAGCACGTGCCGATCTTCTTACTCACTCACTCACTCACTCGTCCTTATTTTTCTTAAATGGTCGAGTGATGGTTTCACTAGGGAAATGAAATGAGATAATTTGTTAGTTATCTCCGGAATTATTTAGCTCTTCTGTAATGATTTGTTTTACATAGTTAAATTTTCAATATTTTTTTTCATTTTTATACATTTATATACTTGATGAACTTTTATTTTCTTTTAATTAAGTAATCATTGTTACTGTACATGAAAAACTATACGAAATTAATAATTACAAGTCAATGTTTTATTTGAAAAAATCAATTTTTCAGAAAATTGTAATTACAATAACCACTGGTTTACAATTGTCCCGTAGAAATCTGAGGGTATAGGGGTGGTGTGTTGGAGTAAATATAACGCTTGTTTTTGCCGGTACCAATTAAATTTGTAGTGGCTCGCCAGGGCCTTTAATAACAAATGTTTCATATTTTACGCCGATTTTACATTCTGATTCAACGTGTAAAAGCGTATAGTATACAGTATACCATACCCACACCTCCAGCTATATTATCCCAGTTATAAATTTTATTTTTCATTACCTCCCCTTTACTCATACCGCTTATTTATTACCCAATTAACTTTTAATCAGGCGTTCCATTTTCCCGTAGCTCTGTAATAAAAATCGATCCTGCCAAACATCCTAGAGACTTTGAAAAGAAAACCAGAGGCTGACAGGTCGCTCGAAAGCTCTTTCTCACCTCTCGCTTTTTTTTTTTTTTTGCAAAAGCAGAAAAGCCTTCTGTTGTAACACGTCCGTCAAGCGCATCGAAGATCCGCCAACGAAGAGATCAGCTTTAGTATGAAAAAGAGACTTACTTTCTCTCTATCTATTTCTCTCCTTCCAACTCTTGAGCAAACAAAAAAGTGCGTCAATAACAGTCAGTAGTATCTTCAACTCGTTATAAATTGAAAGCTCACTCGCGCGTTCTCTTAATTTGTCTTCGGTGCGGACTTGGGTGCGAAAGCTTACCCGACGAATATAGCAAACTCTTAACGGTATTCACCTATATAGGCTATATATAATGTATCTGTGTGCGTAGTTGCCGTAAAAAGAAAAAGTACTCGACTGGAGTTTGTTGAACTTTGAACGATACTATTCGGACCGGGTGAGAGAGCTTGAATTCTGTGTACCAAAGTCCTTATTTACTTTTATGAAAAGAGAGAGAGAGAGAGAGAGAGAGGTCCTTGTTGCTTTTGTTTTATGTTTTAATGATGTTATTAACGAATTATCATAATAATTAAAACTTTACTTTGACAACTCGAGACCTAAAACATTGTTATTTCTTCATAATTATCAATTAAATTAAATTATATTATTTTAATATATAGTATATACAAACTATCTTTGAATTAACCTCTATTCTAAATTATTCGAAAATTTCTCTGTCCTCTTAAAATAACATACACATATAGAAGCGTCAGCTAAAAGTAGATAATCTTCATTTTTATCATCTCCCATAAAGCACATCTGTCCAAAAGAACAAAAGAGTCTAAAAGCGCGACTAAAGTAAGAGAAAGACACTCAGACACAGGCATACATGTATATACTCGCAAAAACGCAGCGTAATTAATCGCACCGAGAGCATCGCGAATGAGCTTGCGCAATTTTGTAGAGTCTCTTTATACAACCCGTGGTCTCTCCTTCCCTCTTCTTCTTTTGGTATAGGTATATTTAGCCATCGCGAGGTCACATCGGCTACTACGAACGACGACACAACTACGAGGACTACGACGACGACGACTACGACGTCGTAATCCAGAATCTAAGGCAAAGCCGCTTAGAGCGCTTTAATGAACATTTCTGAACAAAAGGGCGATAGCACCGCTGTGTTGCTGCAAGCTTGGACGGCAGCTCAGTCGTTCTACCTCCACTTCTCCCCTCTCCCTCTTAACAATAGCTCTCTACGTGTGATAGCGTCTTTGAAATGCGCGTCGAGTGAATTGCCGTATACGTAGGTACCCTGTAGGACTACTCTACTAGCCCTCTGGCTCTTTCATGCTAATGCATCTCTCTCTCTCTCTCTCTCTCTCTTGGATTATACTCCCGAGTTGGTACACCGCGTGTGTTTGCTCGTTTGCAGTATTGTTGGTCATAGAGCTTGCAAGAGAAGAGAAAGGGTTGCTATATATAAGGGTCATATCCTCCTACTGCCAAAAATTAGATTTGACACTTGCTGTGGCTTAAGGGAAGATTGAAAATTATCCACTTGACTTGGTCCGTGGATATGGAAATCGTGTAATTGGTAATCTTGAAAGAGAAGTAGGAGGGGAGGAGGGCAATATTACAAGTGTGTATACGTGTATATATAACTTTTGCAATGAGCTTTCGTACTTAGTATACTTGAAGCGATGTTCAAAATGACGACGGACCCTTGGCTCGATACGAACTTGTAATCCTCGGCTACGTTACAAGTTAATTCACGAAATAATTAACTTTTTTTTTTAAGTAAGAATATTATGCTAATATTAAAGTAAAGGTTCATCCCTGGGACGGATGAACTTTATCGTTACTCCTCTCTCTCGTTCTCTCTCTCTCTCTCTCTCTCTCTCTCTCTCGAAATGAGAAAACTTCACCCTCGAGATTCTCATTTTTCAGCGTTTTAAAACTTTTGCACAACTTGAGAGAGCAAGAAAGAAAAAGCGAGAGAGAGAAAGAGTAACGATTAAATCGCTGTTTAAAAAGTTGTCCAAAAGACGAACGCGCGTCTCAGAGCTCTCTGGATGAGCAAGAGAAATGATAAGTCAAAGAGGTAGCAAGTGATAGGAAAGGTGGTGGATGGGTGGGTGGTTAAGAATAACAATGAAAAAACTCGATTCTTCCCGACTAATTGAAAGCAACATGATAAAAGAAGGGGGAGGCTTGGTTCGCAAGTCGGAAGTTCTGAGTGATCGGCGGAAACCGAGGGAGTAGCTAAAAGAAGGTACATCCACACACACACGCATACACACACCTGTTTCGCGGCTCATTTAATCAGGGGGAAGCGTAGAGGCGTTGGTAGGATTGGTCGGCGCCTTTGTGGCGATAGCAGCAGGAGCAACAGCAGCAGCAGCACCGAGGCCAATCTCGTTCCATATCTGCCTCGCGAAAAGCCAGCTCTCTCGCGCACTTGGGGAATTCCGGTAATTTCCGAGCTAGGAATATTCATGAGTCTGGCCGGCAAAGAGAGAGAGAGAGAGAGAGAGAGAGAGAGAGAGAGAGAGAGGAAGTCAGGGTGAGTGCAAGGAGGCAAGAGTAGAGTGAGTGAGTGAGTTGGCCGGTACGTTGAAAGGTTTGCGCGGAGAAAGAGAGAGGGAGGGGGAGGGGGAGAGAGAACGGCGCAGAGCTCGCCGAGCCGGCAAATCTATGCAGATGAGAAAGGCGGGAGGGCTTGATGCGACTAGACCAGCAACAGCCACGCTTCAATTAGCCGGAGTGCAGCGCTTGTATATAGCACACATACACGTATACATCCACTCGTGCTTCTCTACCTCTTGACGCATAAACCCCGCGACCTCGATCCCACTGCAGTGGTGGTGACAACTATGCTACGTACGACTCCCCCCCCCCTCCCCCACTTTGCCCGAAGCCTCATCTCTCCTCGCGGTACTAGAATCGCGAGCTTTCTACTGCGTGCAGCATTTCAATCGAGATTTACTCAGAAAACATTTCTCGTACGTCTCGTCCACTGCTCTCTATGTTCCTCTCTCTCTGTATATCTACGTTTGTCCGTGTCTCGTTTATGGTCAGGCTTGTGAGATACTCTGGTTAACGAGTTTCGAGCTTGCGACGACCATTCGTATAAGGATGTGTATTCGTTTGCACACTGTTATTACTTGGGTTAGTTGGTACTATGTTGATGTATACCTGTAAAAAGATACGTTCAAATATTTTTGAAAATGAGATAGCTATAGGACTTTAAACTGTTGTTTGTTCAGATAGTCTGTTTTACCTTTTTTTTTTTTCATTAATGAAGCAGGTTGTAAGGGGCCTTGGAAAGTTAATAGAGCTTTTTAAGAGGGTTTTTTGCTTATATACTTTACGACCAATAATTTTGCATTAGAGCTTCCTGTAATTACTTTTCTTACAGTAATTACACGTAGCTCCATAAAAATGTTTAAGTTGAAAATATATCAATAAGTCTGGATTGTTAAATGATATATTATTTCTGACAAAATTTTTTAATAAAACATTTTTTTTTTTTTTCAAGAAAATTAATAAAATAAATTTTTATTTTCAGGTAAGCCAATGGTGCATCCACTGTCTCAAACAATGACGACAAATGAAGGCGATGTGTTAGACGTTGTGGTTGAATTTTGTTCCGAACCAGCGTACACCAAAGTCTTTTGGATGTCAGAAGAGCGGGTTTACCTACCCGGAGGAGAACTTCGTGACGGTGTACGGGCTCTTCCGATAGAGGTAAAATTCAAAACAATTTATTTATTTATTTTCTCCAACATATACCATTTATGTAGTAGTATAAAATAGTTTTATCGCTAATAAACTCGTTGAAATAAAGTTTTTTTTTTAAATAAAAAAGCCCACAAACTCAACGAGTAAACGAACGAACGAACATAACGGAACTTTACTTTCGCTTAATTGAATCGCTTGGAAATTTCGGAAAAGCAACCATTTTCCTCTCTTTCTCTCACTCGTTACTTAATTTCAAAGCTCTCGTATTTTCCCCAGTAAACTATGTTAAATTACGCAATTCACATAGCAGCAGTAGCACATAGTCCCCACACACTCTCTCTCTCTTTTTCTCCCTCACACTCGATTCTCTCGAACAGAACCCACGATTTCAAACAATAAGCTCAAACGACCTCAATAAATTCATTGCGAATTGTTAAAATGGCAAAATCGATAGAGCTTGCAAGTTTATATCAGATAGAGAGAGAGAGAGAGAGAGCTTGCACACGCGCGCGTACGGACCACGTGAATTGGCATTGTAATCGGTGAAAAATGAAGGAACGAGCAAAAAAATGCATTTCGAGGAAAAAAAAGGTAGTTGGAAGAAGAAAAATAATCGATCGGTAGGTAGCAGGAAGAGCCAAGCGATATATTTCAGATTCTCGCGCTCGACGCGAGTTACAGTTTCTCGCGCCATTGAGTTCGTCCGCGAAGGTCTTTGGTATTGTGCACAAAGCTCCTATACACTAACAGCAGTAACAGCGGCAGCAGCAGCGTAGCTTCTTGCAACCAACTCCCGGGATTAACGATTCATCTTTGCTCTCCTTTCTCATCTCCCCCTTCTTCTTTGGATGATTCCCTGGTCTATTTTGCCCTCGCGATTCTCTCCGGCAATTCTCGCGTTCCTGTGGTTTGGGACCGGTTTTCTCTTCCTCTCTCTCTTCTCCACTCTACTCTACTCTACTCTGGCATATCCTAGTTCTCGTGTATTATTCACTGGAATATCGGGAATAAGGTCTGACGTTGGAGTTGCGGATGAGGGAAAGGGTATGGGAGTACCGGAACTCGAATGTCGTCGAAGCGATGCTAAGAGAGAGAGAGAGAGACGACGTCTATGCATAAAGAGAGACCGATGCATCTCCGTCGGGAACTTGCGTATGCGCAAGATTTGCGAGTTACTTAATTGCCCGTCGCGAGAGTTTGCCTGGATGCAATATAGATGTGCAGTAGCAGCAACGGCAGCAGCAACGGGGTTTCCTTTATACATATACATATTCCGTTCGGTTGACGCGCGCGTAGCCTCAAATCTTGCCGAGAGACAATGTCAGTCTTAATGTATGCATGCCGTGACACCTTTGCCATATACCACCTACCTACCTATACCTACTGCCTTACCGTGTGACTAGACGTTGATCGGCTCGTCAAGCTTGCTTGTCTATTTTCTTAGTCTCTCCACGCTTCTCTCTATCTCGTCGCGTCAATTTACCTTTGAGCAATCTAGATTCACGACGCATATAACCACTTATTTTTATCCAATAATATGTACATCGGAAAACAAAGAGTCAGTTTATCCCTCATCCACTCCTTATTTGTCGTAAAAGCTGCTGCCACCACCACCACCACCACCATCATCATCATCATCATCATCATCATAATCATCATCATCATATTAGCACGTTCCTTTCCTCTTTCTCTCTATCTTTATTTACAAGCAAGTCTCGTCTCACCCAATTCCCGGTAGCAGCACATACACCACCCACTGACTATGTACTCCCCCCCGTCATCCTTTACAAATCATCCTTTATTTCGCATTGCCGCGCGCAAATTACGCGAGAGCTAGAGCGAGTATAGATATTCACGGAGAGAGAACAGCGCATTAACAGCACCGGCTTACACAATAATCAAGCGCGACAAGCAGCAGTAAACAAGGCTATCCAACAATAGCCTAGGAAACAATGGTTATATCCCGGTACACCGCTAACAATAATAAGACGTCGCTGCTGTATACTAGTGAGAGAGAGAGAGACTATGAGAGGTGAAGGAAATGGAGCAACGAGTTATCCTTCCCAATCTCTCTCTCTCTCTCTCCCTTTCCATATATAGTTATAGTCTACAAATTTGACGTTTGTTTATGTTTGTGTTTCAGAGTGGTGGTACCGAAACCTGTTACCGTAGCGTGTTACGCTTCGAACGTGTCCAGCGGGCCCACGCAGGTGAATGGCTCCTGTTCGTACGCTCAGCTGAGGGTATTGCTGATGCATCGGTATCGCTCAACGTCACCTTAGCTTCTGGATACAGTCACGCTCGGCCTAGTCTGGAAAGAGTTTCGATTTTGGGACTTATCCTTAGCTTGGCTTTGGCAAATCTACTAAGGCCACGACCTTGAAGCAACTATACTCGATCCAAGGATACATTATTCTCTCGCTCCAAGCAGCTTGGTTTTCAACCGATATACAGCTGTAGTCATCAGCTGCAGCTAGCCAAGATGTTTTTGCGATTTTTTTTTACGAGTTACGATGATGGGACTGATTTTTCATTGGAGTACTCACTGCCGCTTGTTAATGAACATCTCATTGCGAGAATTTTCAATACACAATTTTATATCTCATTTTTTTCAATATTTAATTATGTTATATCATTGGACCAGTTAACATGATCACAAAAATTATACATGAATGGATTACAACAGGTATAGATTACAAATTAACTGTTGTATTTCATCTGGTTAGCTTGATTATAACTTCTGGATTATATATAATAGGTAAATGCGACAAGTAAATCTTATTTTATCATCAATACTATAATACATTGGGTGTATGGCATTGCTCCCTTTCTCTTTCTCCCTCACTCAATACTAACCAGAGTATGCA
The DNA here is from genome assembly GCA_030522805.1 of Leptomastidea abnormis. Classification (NCBI taxonomy): domain Eukaryota; kingdom Metazoa; phylum Arthropoda; class Insecta; order Hymenoptera; family Encyrtidae; genus Leptomastidea; species Leptomastidea abnormis. The sequence goes on along the minus strand of JAPYZE010000114.1, from coordinate 2,307 downwards.
ATGTCATTACAGTGCAGTTGTTGCCTAGGATGTAGAACATGCTGATTTATTTCGAATAATGAATGACGCATTATGTGTAACAACGTTAATTGGATCATGATTCAGCGTAGTATATAGTATAGGCACATAGAAGAGAAAGAGAGGGTGACTCGCTCGTAATTCCATAGATTTCCCTAAATTTATGCGTATTAGCATCGATATCCCAACGGTGAAAGAGAAATAGAGAAAGTTCAAGTAAATGCAATTAATAAAAATTTCCGAACACACGAGATTCAAATCAGCTTTGAAAAATTCGTTTACGTCTGGCAGACAGTGATTTTTTTTTTTCTTCTTGAATGTTTAATCGCTCAAGTTAGATAGCGGAGTGGCGGTGCAATTATCATAGTCTTGTTTCTCTCTTTCTTTCTCTCTCTTATTCTCTTTCTCCTCATTAACGTACTGAGTTTTTGCTCATCTCCCGGTTGAGCGTAATCAATTTCCGGGACGAGAAAAGAAAGAGGGGATAGCGCAAGAAAAAAATCGCCTGCCAAGTGAAAATCCATTTGAAATTACGAAGAAGGCCGCGCGCGCGCGCTCTCTCTCGCGTAGGATTATCGGGCTAATAAAAAGCTTAGCGCGAGGCTTTCCAACGTCGACGCGGCCGAGCTTAATCAAAAAGAAATTGAGAGGAGAAGGAGAAGACTCCTGCTGCTACTACTATACTAGTATAGCTGCGATGAGGTGAGGAAAAAGCCGATTTGTAAGGAGACGAGCTAAAGGATACGAGGAGCAGTTACTTTCGAGATACGAGACTGAGGGAATATCTTCTTGCTAAGCTGCAGCTCGCGCTGAGACATCACGTACGCCAAGCTTCGACGTTGACTTGGTAAGATTTAATTTTCCGAAGCGCTAGGTGGAACGACGACTATGACGATGACGTTGCAACGTTATCGGAAGTATCGCTGATACGGGCTAGACGAATTTTTTGCATTGAGCTGCAAGAAGGATCGTGGTATAATAGTAGCTTTCCTTATGCTGACAAATATTTGATATGACATGACTGCGCTATTGCTTTGATATTGTTGCATTTTACATTTCCGAGAGACTTTTATATTGGCTTGATATCTTACGTTTTTCCAAAATCAAAAGAAAAATTATTTATCTGTAAGCGGCTAAATTTAATTAAAATAAAAATAAAAATACTTAAATAAGCAGGTACGATAAAATCGAACTCGTAAAATTGTAAATAATTGTATAGAATGGAAGAATTTGTATTTTAGCGAGAGAGACAATTTTTATCTCGTCTTGATTTTCGGCGGTGCATTGCAAGAGTAAGCGAGAAAAAGCGCTTATGGTATTTATAAAAGATCTGCGCGTGCATACCTACAATGCAACACACCTAAAGATATAATTTTCTCGCTGTTTTTTCAACTCATCGACGATATCAAAGTTTTCCTAAAAAGTTACTCGTAATTATATAACGTCAACTGTTCAGAATTACAAGAAACAAAGAAACAAACAAAAATTAAAAACTAGATTTATCTACTAAATAATCGTAAGAAAATTTGTTGTATATTACGTTATAAGTAAGTAGAATTTGTAATGTGTATATAGTTATCTTGTACATGGCATCATCGGCAGGCGCGAGCCGCATGACGAATTATTATACATAAATATAAATATTAAATATAAATATATATAAATAAATACATATTATAAATATGGTATAATATACTATTACATATATATAGATGAAAACATTAATCGTTTGTTGATATATTTTTATAAAATTTTATTTAGCGACAAGCGAGAGGAAAATAGGCATCGTGTGCCATTGACACATCCCGCGTCGCGAACCGACTATTTTTCTTTCAAAATGATCGTATATCGCAATATACATAAAATAGAATGTAATTGTGTAGATAAATGTCTCAGAGCAAAATTTGTGCGCGATATTGATTAAAAAAATCGAGGCAACCCATTGTAAGATCGTATTCGAATATATCGTGGTGTGAAAACTACTCGAATGCTAAACAAGTTTTAAGATACGCGAACAATAATAATATTTTCATTTATTAAATTCTTTGTTTTTTCTCACTATGCTAAAAAGTTGACGAATAAATTTGTATGAAAAACGACGCACGACTTATTTAAAATGCAGAACACGTGGCCAGGTCAACGCAATCTGAAAAAAATCGAGTGTTAAATTAAAAGATACTCGTACGTGCGCTAGGGATGGGCGATACTCGAAAAAAGTATCCGAGTAAAATAATCGAGTAAACCAAAAGTAATCGATGCTTGAGTATCGAGGATTCTTAAAAAGTATCG